>CABHPQ010172395.1:0-58131 GCA_902168405.1 Peromyscus aztecus
TTGATGGGGATTGCATTGAATCTGTAGATTGCTTTTGGTAAGATTGCCATTTTTACTATTTTAATCCTGCCTATCCATGAGCATGGGAGATCTTTCCATTTTCTGACATCTTCTTCAATTTCTTTTTTCAGGGACTTAAAGTTCTTGTCATATAGGTCCTTCACTTGCTTGGTTAGTGTTACCCCAAGGTATTTTATATCATTTGTGGCTATTGTAAAGGGTGATGTATCTCTGATTTCCTTCTCAGCCTGTTTGTCAGTTGTATATAGGAGGGCTACTGATTTTTTTGAGTTGATCTTATATCCTGCTGTGTTGATGAAGGTGTTTATAAGCTGTATCAGTTCCTTGGTTGAATCTTTGGGGTCACTCAAGTATACTATCACGTCATCTGCAAATAGGGAAAGCTTGACTTCTTCCTTTCCAATTTGTATCCCCTTAATCTCCTTATGTTGTCTTATTGCTCTGGCTAGAACTTCAAGTACTATATTGAATAAGTATGGGGAGAGCAGACAGCCTTGCCTCGTTCCTGATTTTAGTGGAATTGCTTTGAGTTTCTCTTCATTTAATTTGATGTTGGCTGTTGGCTTGCTGTAAATTGCCTTTACTATGTTTAGGTATGTTCCTTGTATTCCTGATCGCTCCAAGACCTTTATCATGAAGGGGTGTTGGATTTTGTCAAATGCCTTTTCTGCATCTAGTGAGATGATCATGTGGTTTTTTTCTTTCAGTTTGTTTATATGGTGTATTACATTGACGGACTTTCGTATGTTGAACCACCCTTGCATCCCTGGGATGAAGCCTACTTGATCATGGTGGATAAATTTTTTGATGTGTTCTTGGAGTCTGTTTTTATTGAGTATTTTTGCATCAATGTTCATGAGGGAGATCGGTCTGTAGTTCTCTTTCTTCGTTGTATCCTTGTTTGGTTTAGGAATCAGGGTAATTGTAGCCTCATAGAAAGAGTTTGGTAATGTTCCTTCTGTTTCTATTGTGAGGAACAATTTAAAGATTATTGGTATTAACTCTTCTTTGAAGATCTGGTAGAATTCTGTGCTGAAACCATCTGATCCTGGGCTATTTTTTTTTTTTTTGGTTGGGAGACTTTTAATGACTGATTCTATTTCCTTAGGGGTTATTGGACTATTTAAATAGTTTATCTGGTCTTGATTTAACTTAGGTATGTGGTACCTATCCAGAAAATTATCCATTTCTTTTAGATTTTCCAGTTTTGTGGAGTAGAGGTTTTCGAAGTATGACCTGATGATTCTCTGGATTTCCTCAATGTCTGTTGTTATGTCCCCCTTTTCATTTCTGATTTTGTTAATTTGAATGCTCTCTCTGTGTCTTTTGGTTAGTTTAGATAAGGGCTTGTCTATCTTGTTGATTTTCTTGAAGAACCAACTCTTTGTTTCATTAATTTTTTTGTATTGTTCTCTTTGTTTCTATTTTATTGATTTCAGCTCTCACTTTGATAATTTCCTGGTGTCTATTTTTCCTGGGAGACTTTGCTTCTTCTTGTTCTAGAGCTTTCAAGTGTGCTGTTAAGTCACTAGTGTGAAATTTCTCCAACTTCTTTATGTGGGCATTTAGTGCTATGAATTTCCCTCTTAGCACTGCTTTCATAGTGTCCCATAAGTTTGTGTATGTGGTGTCTTCATTTTCATTGATCTCTAGGAAGTTTTTAATTTCTTCCTTTATTTCTTCCTTAACCCATTGGTAATTCAGTTGAGCATTATTCAGTTTCCATGAGATTGTAGGTTTTCTGTAGTTTTTGTTGTTGTTGAAATCTAACTTTAAACCATGGTGGTCTGATAGAACGCAGGAAGTTATTCCAATTGTTTTGTATCTGTTGAGATTTGCTTTGTGGCCAAGTATGTAGTAGATTTTAGAGAAGGTTCAATGGGGTGCTGAAAAAAGGGTATATTCTTTTTTGTTAGAATGGAATGTTCTGTAGATATTGATTAAGTCCATTTGAGTCATAACATCAGTTAAGTCCTTTATTTCTCTGTTAAATTTCGATTTGGGAGATCTGTCCAGTGGTGAAAGTGGGGTGTCGAAGTACCCCACTATTAATGTGTGGGATTTTATATGTGGTTTAAGCTTTAGTAATGTTTCTTTTACATATGTGGGTGCCCTTGTGTTTGGGGCATAAATGTTCAGAATTGAAACTTCATCTTGGTAGATCTTTCCTGTCATGAGTATGTAATGCCCTTCTTGATCTCTTTTGATTGATTTTAGTTTGAAGTCTATTTTGCTGGATATTAGGATGGCTACACCCACTTGTTTCTTAATACCATTTGATTGGAAAGTCTTTTCCCAGCCTTTTATTCTTAGGTAGTGTCTATCTTTGAATTTGAGGTGTGTTTCTTGTATGCAGCAGAAAGACGGGTCCTGCTTTTGTATCCATTCTGTAAGTCTGTGTCTTTTTATAGGTGAATTAAATCCATTGATATTAAGGGATATTAATGACCAGTGATTGTTCATTCCTGTTATTTTTTGGTGGTAGTGTGTGTGTACTTCTCTTCTTTGGGGTTACTGCTGTGGCATTATCTATTGCCTGTGTTTTCAAGGGTATATCTGACTTCCTTAGGTTGGAATTTTCCTCCTACTGCGTTCTGTAGGGCTGGGTTTATGGATAAGTATTGTTTAAATCTGGCTTTGTCTTGGAATGTCTTGTTCACTCTGTCTATGATGATTGAAAGTTTCACTGGGTATATTAATCTAGGCTGGCATCCATGGTCTCTTATTGTGTGCATTACATCTGTCCAGGTCCTTCTGGCTTTCAAAGTCTCCATTGAGAAATCAGGTGTTATTCTGATGGGTTTGCCTTTATAAGTCACTTGGCCTTTTTCCTTTGCTGCTCTTAATAGTCTTTCTTTATTCTGTATGTTTAGTTCTTTAATTACTATGTGGCGAGAAGACTTTTTTGGGGGGTCTAGACTGTTTGGTGTTCTATAGGCTTCTTGTATCTTCATAGGCATTTCCTTCTTTAAGTTGGGAAAGTTTTCTTCTATGGTCTTGTTGAATATATTTTCTGTGCCTTTGAGTTGGTATTCTTCTCCTTCCTCTATCCCTATTATTTGTAGGTTTGGTCTTTTCATGGTGTCCCAAATTTCTTGGACATTTTGGGTCATGACTTTGTTGGCTTTAGTGTTTTCTTTGACTGATGAATCTATTTCTTCTACTGTATCTTCAATGCCAGAGATCCTCTCTTCCATCTCTTGCATTCTGTTGGTTATACTTGCATGTGAAGTTCCCGTTCATTTACTCAGATTTTCTATTTCCAGCATTCCCTCTGTTTGTGTCTTCTTCATTTTTTCTATTTCCCTTTTCAGATCCTGGACTGTTTCCTTCATCTGTTTCATTGCTTTTTCATGATTTTCTTTCAGGGCTTTATTGTTTTCTTCTGCTTTATTTGCCCTTTCCTCTAGTTTTTTTTATAGCGTTCTTCCCATTTTTTGTTTGTCTTTTCCTCAATTTCATTTTTGATTCCTTCTATATAAGCCTCTACCCTCTTCATGATGTTATTCATAAGGCTGGTTTCTTCAGGTTCTTCCATTTTTCAATGTTCAGGTCTAGCTGTTGGAGGAGGGCTAGGTTCTGGTTATGGTGTATTGCTCTTCATTTTGTTGTATATACTTCTGCCTTGACATCTGCCCATCTCCTTGTGCATTCATTCTTGGTCTTATCAGTGCACTTGGTCCAGACAGAGCTGGCAGATTCAGGAAGCCTCTCTCTCTTGTCCAGATGGGAGCTCCAGGGTGGGATGGAAGCTCTTGTCCAGATGGGAGGTCCGGGCAAGATGGGAGCTGGAGGCTGGTCTCTAAGCCTCAGGAAGTGACTGGGGTCTCGGGCAGATGGGCATGGGGGCAGAGCGTGGAGATTACAGGGTCTGCCGGGGATCTTGGAGAAGGGGAGCCTTCCTGGTGGGGGTGGAGGGGATCCTGCCCGATGGCCAGAACCTGGGGCCAAGTTGGGCAGGTCTTCCCCCGGAATGGCTGGTGCCCAGGGATGGGATCTAGGCTGAGTCCAGGCACTCACCTCTTGTCCTGATGGGAGGTCCTATTTTTTTAATATAATAACTAATAGGGTAATGGCTTATGTTTATCAAGTTAAAAGGAAATTTCTAATTAGTATAGGATCTGGTCCAGACATGAAGTATAAGGCTTTTGTTTTAGTTTTTGTTATTGTTGTTTGGTTTGGGGTTTGTTTGGTGTTTGTAAGTGGTCAGATAGTAACTTTCTAAGCATTGTGGGTCATACTATGTAGATTTTCTCATAATCATCCGTTTCTGCCATGGTAGTGTTAGGGTCAGAGAATAACCCCAGAGAGGCCTCCGAGTCCCCACTCCCATCAGAGAGACTACTGGAAATGATGGCCTCTGAGGGAGAGAAAATGTCTGTCCTCTGGGCATCTGGTAAGTTGCTTATGCCTTAGTCAATGGCCATATACCCATGAGCATAGGGGTGGCACTAACTGGATTTAGGGAATAATTAATAAAAATTTATAAAAAGAGGAAGTTTGGAGGAAGATCGGACTGGGGCACTAGGGATAGCTGGAAGGAGGCAGGGATGGATGGCTCAAAACACTAAGAAAAAAAACTCAGTGTGTTTTGAACAAGTTCATGAAATAAAGCATGTTACTAAAGGAGAATTGGCTCTTCTATAACAATAATCAGACACTATTTCCATTTTTGTGGTCCCGGTTCCAAGATCTAATGAGAACTTTCTGTTTTCTCCTCTGTAGTTGGGGATGTTAGGCACTGCCATTTATACCTTTTGCTAGCATAGATAAGTCCCTAATTCTAATTCTTCTGCAATTTTATAGATGTTCACCTTAATTAAATTATTTAACTTCATATAAAAAGGAAAATGAAAGAAGAAGGAAGGAAGGGAGGGAAGGAGGGAGGAAGGGAGGGAGGGAGGGAGAGAGGAAGGGAGGGAGGAAGGGAGGGAGGGAAGAAGAAAACGTCCAGAAGTGTAGGCTTCAGAACAAAAGCTTACCTCTGCTCCCATCTCCCTGCCTCTTCCTCTTCATTCTCCCACAAGGTGAGTCACAAGTTAGAACTCCTCATCTCTTCAGAGGGTCATAGATATCAAATCCTTTCTACCCCCCAAACCAACTCTGCAGAGATCTACAAATGTCACCCTAATTTGTGCACCTTTCTCTGTGAGGGTTGGCCTTAATGAAGGTCTTGTTTAGACTGGATAGATGGCTCAGTGCTTAAGAGCATTTGTTTCTCTTGCAGAGAACTAGAGTTCAGTTCCCAGCAACCACATGGACACTCCAGACCCAGGGGATCACACATCCTCCTCTGAACACTGAGGACACAAGGAACAGATATGTTGAACATAAATACACACAGACAAGACATTCATACATGTAAAATAAAAAATAAATAAATCTAAAAAAACATTTAAAAGGAAGTTCTTGTTTAATTGTAAATCATTAAAAGGCCCATTTCAGAAGGGTCCTGCTAACTCTACCTAGGAGTAAGAAATACCACAGAGAAGAATATGAAGAGAGAAGACTGACTAGGTATTCCCCTTCAGTTTATTACAAGTCCTACCATTTTGTCCAATCAACTCTCTTCATGCCTGTTCATATTTTATCAAAACTACACATACAAATGGATACATCATCCTGAGCCTTCGGGATCTTCAAATTGAAGGGCCAAACAGCATGTGAGATTATAATCAAAGGAATCCATTGTGCTGTTTTTCTTGTTAACCTGTCCTTTTCACTGGGATGTTGGCCATGGTCCTTTTGACGGACAACAAAAGGATCACCCCATTTCCTAAACTTATAGTGCATAAAAGCACCTATAGACAAGAGGTGGATAAATGCACGGGGCTGTATTTTATTAAAATTTCCTCATTAAGTCATGTACCAGGAAAGATTCAGTCCATAGTTTGCCAACTCAGGTAAGGAAAATTGATTTCGTATCATTTTAAATAATGCTTTTACTTTTCTTTGTAGGACAAATTGTGTATGTATGTATATATGTTTGTATGTATGTATGTACTAAACAAGCCAAGAATGTAATAAATTTTTTTTGGAAAGAAACAAGGATACACATGTGATCAACACAGAATAGACTGTATCACTGAACAACTCCAGGGATCATCATCTGCAATGCCTTTGTTATACATTAGAAGTTTATGCAGTCCAAGATGAAGGACAGAGATGTACAACCCATATGGCCCTTGTGATAGTGCCAATACCAGGACTGTAGCTAAAGTTTTCCTGCCTGGCCCAAAGTCAGGACAAATCTCTGTCACCCGCCAGTCCCACAGCCACTCAGACCCAACCAAGTAAACACAGAGACTTATATTGCTTACAAACTGTATGACCATGGCAGGCTTCTTGCTAACTGCTCTTATATCTTAAATTAATCCATTTCTATAAATCTATACCTTGCCAAGTGGCTTGTGGCTTACCGGCATCTTTACATGCTGCTTGTCATGGCGGCAGCTGGCAGTGTCTCTCTGCCTCAGCCTTCCACTTCCCAGAATTCTCTTCTCTGCTTGTCCTGCCTATACTTCCTGCCTGGCCACCGGCCAATCAGTGTTTTATTTATTGACCAATCAGAGCAATTTGACATACAGACCATCCCACAGCACAGGATAGCAGCCTATGAGGCAAAATTGGATACCAGGGTATAAAATAATATGAAAACGAACAACAGTTGAACACAATTCCTGTTATCTGCCGACTTTGTGAACTCTAAGTTGGCGCTCTTCATCATTCTTGGCCCTCCCTTCCTGATTTGTGGCTTTCCCTAGAGAGATATGAAAAGCCATCTACAGTACTCAAGTAGGGCACTGACAACAGGCCAAAGAGAGTATCCTATCCAAGTCTATACTGGTGAACCAAAGCAATTTGGAGGTTGCCTACAGGAGTAGGAGATGCTCAAAGGCATCACCAAAATCACACCCCAGTGTGATTGACAACTCTTTAATGAGACTGCATCTCTAGAGCTCCCTGTTCGGCTTACAGGCAGCTCTACAGAGGAGGATCCTCCTCCCCAGCCACTGTTTACTGCCTACTGAAGCTCTGGAGGGGGTCTCAAGAGTATTGCAATTTTTGAGGCTTCCTGGGCATTATAAGTATCATTAGCTTCCTGGGTCTTAAGAGGCTCTTTCTTCCCTTCATAAGAAAATGTTTCTGTTTTGAGGAAATAGCTACATGTTCCTCCCCAGGCAAAAGGTTCTGGTCTCAGGAAAGAGATGCCATATCAGTCACTGAAGTTTAAATGGAATTTAATGAGCTGCTCCTCTCAGATCTGATTTTTAATAAAGATACCACATTGCTGGGTGTAGACTAAGAAACACTGAGGAGATTGGAGAGTGCTCCTGAAATCAGACCTCATCAACCCTCTGCTCTTACCATGTTCTCATCACTGCATCAAATCAGAAAGTCCTATGCAAAACTCTGAGAAAAGTGTACCTATTACCTCAGCCCAGCTGGCCCATTCAAAGGCAGACATTTGACCCTGGCCGTGCCAATCACTATTCTTCCCTGGAATATTTCAAACCAGGACTGAGGTGCTTTTATCTCTCTGGTAGGGAACCAGTGAAGCAGACACTCTGTGACCAGCCGTGTCTTCTAGCTTGTACATAAAGCAAGACCCAGAGAATAAAGCCAGCATGTAGAGAAAGCAACAAGAAGAGATCCTCTGAGAGGACATTCTTAACAACATTATGCCTCAGGCTCCTACATCCCCATCCCTCTCCATGTGTGAAGATGGTTTTCGGCATTTTTCTGATAACATTCTCTAGTTTAAGAAAAGATTTTACTACTTATTACCAAATACATCTGAAAAGCACAGCCCTGTTACTCATTTTTATTTTCCCCTGTGTCTACACACATTTCTCTCATATTTAGTTCATTTTATTCACTTAAATTCCCACTGATTGGGATCACTTCTTTGCCATTGTATACCTGTTATGTATGCTATCCTGCATCTATGTCCACATACTAAGTGGGCTTCTGTGACCTCGGCATCTTTGTAGTTAGGAAAGTCCTGATCTATACGCATCAGGAATTGGGACAAAGAATTCAATCTGAATTTCTCCCTTAATCAAACAGGAAATGTAACAAAGCAGCACCCCAAACCAGGGAGCAAGCAAGGGTATTTCCAAATTTTCTGCTGCCAAATTCTCCATGATGCAACTGTACACATTCCAGGAAACATATCACTGCTTAGTGTCCTAGCCATCATTTTAGCCGGCAAGCCAATCACATGACACTTTATGAAAGTTATAAAGCATGTCTGTAATGGAAAGCACAAACCTCTCCTTTCCTTGTGTTTGATTACTATAGAAAATGCCTAAGTTAATCAACCTATAAGGAATAAAAGGTTGATTTGAGCTCACAGTTTCAAATATTCCAGTCCATAATTGGCTTTCCCTACTGCCTCTAGGTCTGTGGCAGGATAGTACAAGAAGACAGGATTATGTATGTGATAAAAGAAAGACAGGAGCAAGGAAAGTGATGACAGATGTAAGAGACCCCCTACACACACACACACATACACACACACACACTCATACTCACACACACACACACACACACACACACACACACACACACCTTTCTCCTTCCTGTTTCCCAATTTCTGTTGTAAAATGTGGTCAGGTGTGGGAATAGTAGCTATGACTGAAAACAGTTTGGTCAGGCCTTTGCTTTCCAGTTCCACACTTGACCACTTTCTCCTGGTTGGTTCTTATTCTATGACTCATGTGCATATACACACCCAGCCAATCAGACACCACATGTATATAAACCCAGGCACTAAAGCAGTGGTTCTCAACCTGTGGGTCGCAAACCCTTTGTAGTCACATATCAAATATACTGCATATCAGATAATTATACTACAATTTATAACAGTAGCAAAATTACAGTTACAAAGTAACAGCAAAATAATTTTATGGTTGGGGGTCACCACAACATGAGAAACTGTATTAAAGGGTTACAACATTAGGAAGGTTGAGAACCACTGCACTAGAGTATTTTAGTGTGTCTAGCATGAGCCTCAAACACTTTTCAGAAAAGGAAGATTGTCCCAAGCCTCAAGACTCATCACAAGCCCAGATTCAGACCCCAACAAGACACCAAGATCTGGTGCTTCTGCTGGAAGGAAGACAATCCCTACCCTTCCTTCCAGATATTGGACATATCCTACTGAGACATCAAGCAGAGGAACTGTCTCCATCCTGAGTCCTGCCAGAGGTAGGACACTTAACTGCCCTCTCCTTCTCTGTTAGCAGACTCTCCCTGCAAGGGACTGCCCTCCTCTGGAATTGTAAGGCTTGTAGACTCCCAAGCAAGACACCCAAGTTGGCTGTGGCTGCCATCTTACAGTGTCCTCTTCCTACATTCTTATTCAAGTTTCCACTCTCCCATTGTTCAGACTTCCATTCTCCCGCTTAACTGTTCCATGTGATAAAATAAAGTTCCTCTTATTTGTGTTCTCGTCATTGTCTGCCCACCCCATTACTAGAGAGAGGGAAAGACAACAGCACAACCGGAGAATCCACTTCCTCGGCAAAGGGAAAGACTGGTGTGACCCTCCCCCAATGACCTAAGAATTTCCACTAATCTTCACCTCTTAAAGCATGGTCTAAGAAGCAAGTCTTTAAGATATAATAGGGCTTTGGGCCAACTGTTCTATCAATGTTTTTGGTCAGTTTCTCAACTATACTGAGAAATATTATATTTCTGTAAATATTTCACAGAATATACTTTATAGATATATTATAAATAAATACTTTATGAAAATATTTATTTCAATAATATTCTGTGCATTTATAAAGATAAGGGCACATGCATCACTTCATGCATACCTTCATATTACCTTTCATTCCATACACATTAGCATTAACATTTATACTGTTTGCTCTTCTTCATGCATCAGCATGGCCGTTCTCATCACTTGGAATGAGACACTCGGAAGAAATGAAACTCCTGTTCACATCTGTTTGGGAACAAGACACACACGGATAGGAAAATCATTTTTGAGGTTTCCATTACATACACACACACCTTGTTTACTCAGAACACCACCAATAGTCCACCTAGGGGGAATCTAAAGTAAATGTTTAGCTAATCACCAATCACTAGATGTGAGCTTTGTTTCTTTCTAGAATCAAGTCCATAGAAATCATATATTCTTCATACTAATGATCGACAGGACCTGGTGTGATAAAACAAGCTTTGGCTGCTACTTTCCAAGAATTTTACTAAATTAACATTGGGACAATTCAATGATGGGCTGTTAAAAAATAGTTTCATACTAAACTCTTATGATTGACCTAGGGGAAGAATATTCCATCTTGGTCATAACCAAACCCCAGAATAGGGGACCATTAATTTGTTCTTATATGGACATTTATTTGTAGGTTCTCTGTAAAGGGATATAACTTTCTTCAGCTCAAGAGACTTACGAGACAGTCTGAATGACCAATTTTAAGTGATTTTTATCCTCTCTTTGGAAATGATAGTTTGAAATCTTTCTCTTCTGGTGGGCAAATCACTCCATAAAGGAGGACAGCTGTGACATTTATCATCATTTAAATAGATTGAGTTTCAAAGCATGTGCTGTCCTGGATCTAAGCCCATCATAAATTTTGCATAAGTTTCTTTGTCTGCTCTGAGGAGATAATCTGACCCTGGCCAATGCTCTACCTTGTCTTTTCTCTTAAATTCCTCCCTTCATTATCATCTGCTCCCCCCTCATTTTAATAGGCTGGCCTTTGTTCTGATTGGTCTGTTGAACTATAGTATTGTAAAAAGTTCGTTTTGAACAATGGCCAGGGACAATGTTTCTATCTCCCTTTCCTGAACTGATCCTATAGAACTTTGGATGAAGTTCGACCATAGAGAAAATTTAAACCCTTGGGCCTTCCTTTAAAGTTTCCTTCTCTCTCATCTGTCCTTGCAACAAACACTATGGCTTCCTATTGTATTTCATGGATCAGGGTTCTTCCACCTAGAATGAAAAGGAAGTCTGCATTTATTTTCAGAGTTATATCTGGGATCCATCCTAATCTCTCCATTTTCCTTGGCACCAAAATTTATTTGTTATAGAATGAAGTCAACAAAGTCTCCCTCAACCAGGCCCTATTGGCATTTTGGATCACAGAAATATCGAAGTCCTGGTGTGCAAATTATTCCCCTGAAGACAATTTCCATGGGAATCACAGCTTCTTTCCTCCCCAGCCGTGTTCAGCAGTATAATCAGCTCAGGTGCATGAATTGTGTTTATTGCGTTGAGTTAGAATCTCTGTGTTAACAGTATTGAGACTATCTGTCTTAGATAGTCTTAGGTTTTGATTTTGGCATTCCTTTAAAGGAGCTAGGTTCTCTATCCCAAAACAATTTATTCAAAATAATAGCCTCCAAGTGCGGGCCTGTTAGCTATGTAGTGCTTCTCTATTTAGAGCCAGGCTATGCCTTTAACTCTTGCTGTGGCTTGAATGCCATATGTTAATGGTGTTTTAAAGAAGAATTTGGAGTGAGATGAAGTCACAAGAATATCACCCAAGTGGTGATCTTAATGGTTTAGTGACTTAAGAAAAAGAAGAGAGGCGTGAGCCATCAAGTATGTTCTGTCTCATCAGTTATGGCCTGTAGAGACTCTGCAGAAAGTAGTATCAATAGGAGGTCTCTCACCAGACACAGCCATCTGATAAACTTCTAGACTTCAGAACTGTGACTGAATGGGCTTTTATTATTTATGAACGACTCATCCTGGCAATTCGGTTCTAGCCACATAAAACAGATAAAGAGGACTCCCTTGCCAATGACAAAAAGCAAGGCTCTTTCGCCTCTGCCCCATAACTATTTTCTCAGCTCTAGACCAAAAGCGTTCAAAGGAGCCTAGATTCCTTCACTAAACTGCCACGTCTCAGAATGCATCCAAAAGATGTTTCAATAGATCTTTCCCTGTGCCTGAGACTCAGCATTCCATATAGCACTTCCAAGGCAGTCTCTGGTCTTTGACCTTCTCTTAACCTCTCCAGGGTGAGCTCTCCTCTACTGGCTTTTACACTGGACATTCCCACCAGGAGAACAGCTAACAAGCTAGTTAATTGCCCTGTCAGAGGTTCATTTTTTTTCCTTAACTATCCCCAGGAGTTCTCACTCTCCACTGTTCTTTTACAATAACCCTCCCAGCTGCAGTAGCCCATCTGGGTACCACTTAGCTCATAATTGCCACAAACATGAGCATGTTAAAGCCCCATTACACCTGTATACTCTCCCCTGGTGTTGCCTTTCCTTGGATACATTTACCATTTAAAATCCCACAGTTTGTTTTATCTCAGCTACTGTGGCAGGGGTGGGGAGGACCAAGTGACTCCAGAAACCTTAGATATTTGTTTACCTTATTAAGTCATTACAAGGCAAGTTTATATAGCCTGTCTTAAAAATCCAATGAACTATGTCATGAAAAAAGTTGATACCTGGGAATAGGTAGGAAAAACTTCATATTGAGACATACCTGTCTTTTTAATACTCCTTATCTTCAGTCTCATCTGTAAAATGGGCGTACTTAGTCCTAATTTCTCAGAAGTAATAATAGTAATATCGATGATATACCTAGTCAACATTTAACAGATGCTGTGTCCCATCTCACCTTTTGAGGGTTATTTTAAAGGTGTATAGGCTATCCTCAAGTGTGGTGTTATTTTATCTGTGTCCCCCAGTGAAATTTGTCTGAGGATCAGAGAAAAAAAACCAGCTACAATATTAGACATAGAAGTCAGCCTTTAATTCTGTCACTCAGGAGGCAGGGATATGTCTGGATCTCTGTGAGTTCAAGGCCACACTGGAAACAGAGCCAGGTGTGGTGGCACACACCTTAAATTCCAACACTAGTTAACTATAAAAGGTCTGGAGGTCTTTACAGACAGACAGGAAGTGACAGAGCTGGGCAAGAAGAGGAAGTGATGTAGCTGGGCAGAGAGAGGAAATGAGTTATCAGAACAGAAAGGAATATGGGCGTGGGTATACAGGAAGCAGGTCTCTTTGGAAGCGGAGGGTCAGTGAGGTGAGGTTGGCTTGTGGCTTGTCCTATTCCTCTGATCTCTCAGCTTTAACCTCAATTTCTGGCTCCAGGTTTTTCATTTAATAAGACCATTTAGCAATTCATCTACACTCGAGGGTGTGGGGGTTCTCTCCAAAAGCTTAACAAAGACACAGTTTTAAAACAAATTTTGAAAAAAAGCACTTTCCAGGGGTTTCAGACTTGATTCCACTCAGATCACACCTGCCTATACAATAAATTCAGTGATAGTGCTTTTAAACACCTGGTTGGCCATCTTTCCTATTTATTCACACTATTTCTTACCATTTATAACCAGATAGATTCCACTATTTCCTTTGATGAAATCTGTTTCTGACTGCCTAACACCTGAAACAACTATCTCAAAACTTGATGTGAAGCCTTTATGTAGATCTGATATTAAATCATTTGACAATCAAGCTGACTCCCCAGATGTAGAAGAGACTAGTCCACTGGTCACTTTTCTAAAATACCCAGGGCACCCTTTGTATTTCTGTGGCCAGAACTACATTGCTTCTTGCAATAGACTATGTGCTCTTGACTACAAAAGTGGGTACACGAGCTGATCTGGGACAGCAATGATGCCAGGATGCAGGACACAGTAACTGCCACAATATTAACCCTTGGAAGCTGGGAAAATAGCAGAAACAGAAGAGCATACTTCATTGTACTGTTTCCCTGAGAGAAGTTCCAGAACTTAGCCAGGTACCTCTCTAACTTGGTCCTACTTCTCCCTCACATGATAGCTGCTCATCTTGGACCTAAAAGAAGCAATGTTCTCATCTCTGCAGACACAGAGACACCGAGAAAAAACTGAGCAAACAGGAAGTTTTGTTTCTCACAAGGTATTATCCACATAATGTACATAGTGTGGTTTGGATTTGAAATGTACTTCGTAGGCTTCATTTGTTTGAACATTTGGTGTGAACAGCTGGTGGCGCTGTGTAGAAAAGTTGCAAACCTTCAGAAGAAGAAGGCTCACAGGAGGAAGAGAGCCAATGGGGGAAGGTCCAGCCACCTTTATTTATTCTCTGCTTCTTGACTGTGGACTCAATGTGACTGTATGTCTCCCAGTCTGCCTCCTCCAACAAGTGAGATTGTATCCCATCAAACTGTAAGCCAAAATAAACTTTTCCTCCATTTAATTGCTTCTCATTAAGTGAAGCAACAAATACATTACTCTTCTTTCTTCCACTAAAACCCAATTTCCCGTGTATCTTTGAGATACATTTCTGAAGGCCCCATGATGCATAAGACCCACAGTAAGTAAATGTTTATGTTTTCTTCTTTTAATTCACCTTTTGTTGTGAGGGTCTCAGATATTAACTTCACAATGGATAAGAAGTCTTTTCTGCCTTACATCACCCAATGCACTAGCCACGAGACGTTGGCTCACGCCATGAAACTCTTGCATGGTTCTGCTCCAAGACATTTTGAGATTAAAGGAACATATCTTTCTTCTATGATGTAGACCTTCTAGGAAATAAATCCAGGGCTTCAAGTGTTCTTTGTCATGTCCACATTAGAAAATTGAGGTCTATTGGCTGGGCGGTGGTGGCACACGCCTTTAATCCCAGCATTCGGAAGGCAGAGCCAGGCAGATCTCTGTGAGTTTGAGGCCAGCCTGGGCTAACAGAGTGAGTTCTGGGAAAGGCACAAAGCTACACAGAGAAACCCTGTCTTGAAAAACAAAACAAAAAAAATTGAGGTCAAAGAATAAGAGAAGCTGAAAACAACAAAGAGGTCCAGACACATCCTGACATCACTGCAGTCTATTCAGTTTTCCTGTGTTCCTTGAACAGTAAATTCCCCTTCACTTGGAATGAGAACTTTGTCACTGTCAAATAAAGTTCTTTTTTAATTTTTATTTCTATTTATTCTTAAATATTTATTTGCTATTATTTTGTGTTTGGAGGTATGTGTGTGTGTGCAAATGTGTGTAAGTTCATGTTTGTGCAGCTATATACACACGTGTGTGCACAGGTGCATGCATATGTGTATGGAGACCAGAGGTCAACCTTGAGTGTCGTTTTTTAGCTGTCATTCACCTTGATTTTGAGGCAGGGTCTCTCACTGGAACATGGTGCTCACCAGTTCAACTAGGTTCTCTGGCAAGTACCCCAAGGCTCCACCTATCTACATCCCACTAGTGTTATGATTGAGAGTGAGTGCCATCACACTATGGTGATATATTGTGTTCCCCAAAATGTTGTGCATCCTAATAAACAGAACAGCCATAATACTAAACATAAAGGTTAGGCAGTGGTAGCGCATGCCTTTAATCCTAGCATTCCAGAGGTGGAGATCCTCTGGATCTCTGTGAGTTCAAGGCCACACTGGAAACAGCCAGGTGTGGTAACAAGAGCCTTTAATCCCAGGAACTGATGGCAGGAAACAGAAAGGTATAAAAGGCGTGGAGACCAGAAACTAGCCTGGTTAAGCTTTAAGGCTGTGAGTAGCAGTTCAGCTGGGATTCATTCTGGATGAAGACTCAGAGGCCTCCAGTCTGAGGAAACAGGATCAGCTGAGAAGTTGGCAAGGTGAGGTTAGCTGCGGCTTGTTCTGCTTCTCTGATCTTCCAGCATTCACCCCAATACCTGGCTCCAGGTTTGTTTTTATTAATAAGACCTTTTAAGATTCATGTTACATCCCACCCATCTTTTTACATAGGTTCAGGGGGGTTGACTCAGGTCCCCAGACTTGCATGACCAGCACTTGAGCAACTGAACCATCACCCCAACATCTTTTTTTGTCTTCTTCCAGGGGTCTAGGCAATAGTACTGTTCCCATACTTCTGCTTAGACACAGCGTTATTCATATTTGCTCAAAGCATGACAGGTAGCCAAAACCAGTGAGTCTGAGAAGTATGCTTTCCCCACTAGAGACCTCACAGGACAGTGGGTGAGGACTCTGCAAAGTAGATCTGGATAAATGTGAGTAATAACATCGATGATCTGGCACCTGCAGACACTGCTTTCAGTTCCTTTCTAGTTCTACAGACATTCTCTGGTGTAGAATTCCCTGCCTTTATATGGTTTTAACTGTAACACATATAAAATTACATTGACATTACATTTCTAATACTGTTTGTCTCTCTCAAGATTTCATTTAAAATATAACATAATTTGCTAGACATATATATTATCTAATTTGCAATTTACAGGATGCAATTTAAGAATATGTCTTTGAGTAAGCACCTTTCAATAACATTGAGGCCCAGAACACAATATCCCAAAATATGGGGCCTTGGCATGCTAATTGAATTGAAGGAGAATGGACAAACCTCAGAAGGAATATCTCTCTGACACTCCCCTGCCTCTAAAGGCTTCTCATCCTTTTATCCTGGTCATAAAAATGAGAAAGTACCAAATACTGTTGCAGCCATCCCTGATAGCTCAGTGAATGAAATGTGTAATTTCCCATCCTCATCAACTATATATTCTAGTGAAAGAATACATAACAAACAACCAATAAATAACCTCAGTGTATGTCAGGTCATGATAAGTACTCTAAGCAAACACTGAGCAGCGATAAAGAAGATACTGAGGAATGCAAATTTTTGGATAAGGATTTAGGAAGGGCATATATCATTGTTAGGTTTCTGTTGCTGTGATAACAGATCATGACAAAAAGGAACTTGGGGATGAAAGGGTTTATTTCATCTTACAACGCTAAGGTCATACTCCATCACTGAGAGAAGTCAGGGCAGGAACTCAAAGCAGGAACTTGGAGGCAGGAGCTGATACAAAGGCCATGGAGCAATGCTGCTTACTGGCTTGCTCCGGATGGCTTGCTCATCTGGCTTTTTTTTTTTAATAGCGCACAGGACCACCTGCCCAGGAGTGATACCATCCCTTGTAGTATGGGCCCTCGCACATCAATCATTAATCAAGAGAATGCCCCACAGACTCACTTGCCTACAGCCCAATGTTATGGAGGTATTTTCTCAACTGGGGTTCTGTCTCTTCTGATAACACTATCTGTGCCACCCTGATGTGAAACCAGCCAGCACTGCATCCATTAGATGGTGACACAGAGAAAAGACTGGAGATACTGTGCACATACTAGTGTCTGGGAGAAGACCATTCGGGGCAAGGGGAACACACACCTGATATGCAATTCTGCAAAGTTCTACAAATAGCTAGGAAGCAGCAGGGCAGAGGCAGAGGGAGTAAGAGAGAGATTAATACCAATAGACAACAGAGAGCAAATGAACGGACAGTGTCTGCTCAGCTCTGTTTTTAAAGATAAACTACACTTCCGAGAAGTGTTGAAACTGGTAAAGTGGGGAAGCCAGAGATGATTCGAGGTGCCATTAAAATAATCAAGGTGGTTGTAATGGCTCTGACTAAATGCAACAACAGCTATAGTCAAGATAAATTTTGAAAATAGAATCAAGGGATTTTTCTGATGAGCTCGATGCGGTATGGAAGGGCAGTCGTAGAATCTAAGGCTGTCACAAAGTTTGGGCCTGAACTACAGGCAAAACAAACTGCCACTCACTGAACTCCAGATGCATTGAGAGGAGCAGATTCGGGGACAGATCAGGAGTTTGGCTTCAGAATGTTAAGCAGATACTCCATAAATATATTGATGATAACAAGTTCCCTACTTAACAAAGTAGCCCACGGCCAGCCCTGCAGCCCAGCAGTGTGCACAAGAAACTCCAAGGCTAATGGCCAGCATCCTCCCTCCCATCTGCAGAAGCTGGCTTTGGCCTCTGTTGATGGGTCAGCTAGAGCATTAATTCAGATTGCTTCTCTGGACAAATAGACACAGAATGGTGACAAGGGTCCTTTGTCCAGGCTTCATTTGATGAAGGACAAATCCAGAAAATGAAGGAGAGGTTGTCTGCCCATCAAACTGCATATTCATTAAACTCTTTATCAACTCTCAGCCCAGGAGAGAGAATGACAGATTTTTAACAAGATAATTTGAAGAACATTCTCTAAACATATTGAACTAAATTGTCCCTCTTGTATCTGGGCTCGTGCCAGCAGTCACTGACCACATCTTAAATTCTCCCCCAGGCTTCTTCACAGGGTCAGCTCCGAAGTCCTTTCGCACTGTTTCAAAGCCAGTGTACAAAGCTCACTCAGAGAATGCGAGGCTTGCTTGCTCTGAGAGTAAAAGATTCCCAGTTCCACAGCTGCACTCCCTCCAGCCCATGTCTCATTCCCCAGAGAAGAAAGCAGCTTTATTTGGTTCACCCTTGAGTTTAGATTAGCTATTCCCTCCCTGTCTCTAGGAAAAAGCAAAGCCCTGCCTAGTATGTATAAACAAAAAAAAATACACCCAGCTTCATCTTTTTGTGCGATTTCCAATGTTTTCATGCATCTTTTCACTTTTGGTGTTTCTCTTAGAGGAGTTGTAGCAACAATAGTGGAGAATGTCCCTAAGTTCAGAACCCTGTCCTTTCCCAGACCTTAACGCTAGATGAACAAAGGCTGGTTAGCCCTTCATGCAAGGCTCACTTCAGGCAAAAGATGGGATGTCTGAAATATTTGACGAGAGATGGAGTATTCATCAGGGAGGCAAAATACAAAATCTCAGTGACACAAAGAAGACATTGCCAGGGTCTGGCAGAGGTGTAATGGTGCTCAACCCAGCAGAGATCTAAGTTGACAGTTTTAACATTGGATACAGACACAGAACAAGCAGAAGGAAAAAAGAAGGCTCCGTGAGTGCTAAAGGAACAAAGGTAGACTTGCTTCTGGAGAGTAGAAACCTTCAGCACTCTGACATGGGATGTCTGCTGAATGCAAAGCTGACTGTATCCGCTGGGACCAGGTTAGCTGCAAGTAATATAATTCCTGATTAAAAGTGACAATAATAAGAATTTGTTGTCTCAATAAACAAGAATCCCAGGGTTAGGGGGACTTGGTACAGACACTTCACAGTATCAACATGCACCTCCACCATAGCTGTTTTTCTGATCTACATAGATCTATGGGTTGGTGACTTCTCCCCCTCATTATTCCAACCTGTCTACCACAGATGCTGTGTCACATCCTCATGAAGCAGTATGTCAAAAACATAGAAAGTTAAACCAGACATTGAAAGGTAAGTACTGCCTATCACTCACTGTGGAATAATAAACACAAAGATGATTTTATGGAAGTTGCAAGTAGAATGCTGGTGACTAGAGAGTCCAGGAAGAGCAGGAGAGGAGGGGGTGATAGGAAACAGTGATGTGTAGGTGCTAAATTATAGTCAGGAGCAAGCAGCTCCAGAGTGAAATAGCACACCAGGGGAACTGTAGATCACATCGATACAGAGCAGTTTCAAAAAGCTGGAAGGAAAATTTTGGAAGTTGCCCTCATAAAAAACATGAAAGAGGTTTGAGATTCTAACCACACTTCAGTTATCTACACATCATTCCACGTGTGCAGACCAGAACACAGCCAGTTACCCTAGTCACATGTGTGATTTTTGTTTCTATGCATCACTTGCTCCTTTGAAGGAAATGACAGGGAGCATAAAGGGTCAGCACCATAAAGGGTAGCAGTAGTGAAGTAGGATGAATAACTATAGTCCCCTAGAAGTCCTCTTGAGTACTATTGGCAAGTTATGAGTTATCAAGCTGAGGGAGCAGGCTTGTTTTACTTGGTTTATTCAAAATCTCCTCCCTTGAGAGGTTGAGAGGGGTGAGTACCTTGCTTCAAGAATAAAAGACATGCTTTATTAGTAAGAAAAAGGAGATATCTGTTGGTCCATGTCTTAGGGTTTCTATTGCTGTGAAAACATACCATGACCACAACAACTATTATAAAGGAAAACAATTCATTGGGGCTGGCTTACAGTTCAGAGGTTTAGTTCATTGTCCTCAAGGTGGAAAGCATGGTGGCATGCAGACAGACATGTTGCTTGAGAAGTAGCTGTGAGTTCTGCATTCAGATCTGAAGGCAGCAGGAAAAGGGAGTGACATCATGCCTGGTTTGAGCACCTAAGGCCTCAGAGCCCACCCCCCACTGACCACACTTCTTCCAACAAGGCAACACCTACTCCAAAATGACCATACCTCCTAATAGTGCCACTCCCAATGAACATGTGGGGGCCATTTTCATTCAAACTACCACAATTAGAAAGCCAAGAGTATCTGACATATTTAGAATCTTACATTCCTCCTAGAGTATCTTTGAAATGTTCTAGGGGTAAGAACTCCAAACCAAAATATTGAGGAACTGAGACTTGATGTCTAAGAATAAAAAAAAAAAAGTGTTGATTAAAAACGTCTATCCTAGAATGATGGCCTAGGTAACTGAGCCAAAACATGCTCGGAGAAATAGCAAATAAATAAATAAATCCAGAGAAAATATTATAATCCTATGTTTGAACCTATCTATGACATAGCAAGGTAATAAACAGCTATGGGATAATAGACTAGACGTTTATTAGTCTAGGTTCTCCAGGGAGATAGAATCAATAGCATATACAGAGTTAGTTATAATAATGTACAGTTATACATAGTCAGTTCATTTGCTATGCCTGAGTACTATTTCATTACATGGGTACAGCACAGTTCGTTCATGCTTATGCCTGTGGGAGGACATTTAGGTTGAATATTCTAATCTGCTACAAACATTTGAGCATAAGTTTTCATATAAATGTAGGCTGTCCTTTCTCTGGGGTGTATATTTAAGAACAGGATGACAGAGTCATAGAGTAAACATATTTACCAATGACATTATTTCCAATTTCTTTCATTTTAGCCTTTCTCCTAGGTGTGTTGTGAACTAAATCTCTCAAATAACTAAGGAGGCTGAATATTTGTCTATGTTCCTATTTGTCATCTGTAATCTTCTTTGGTTTAATACCTGTGGTAGTCTGAATGTTACTGGCCTCCATAATCTCATAGGAAGTGGCACTATTAGGAGGTGTGGCTTTCTTGGAGTGGGTGTGGCCTTGTTGGAGAAAGTGTGTCATTGTGGGGGTGGTCTTTTGAGGTTTCCTTAGCTCAGGATACCACAGAGTGAGTCAGTCAACTTCCTGTTGCCTGCAAGATATAGGACTCTCAGCTGTTTCTCCAGCACCATGTCTGCCTGCACACTATGCTCCCCATCCTTATGATAAAGGACAGAATCTCTGAAACTGTAAGTGAGCCACCCTCAGTTAAATGTTTTCTTCGTAAGAATTGCCATGGTCATGGTGTCTCTTCACAGCAATAATGACCCAAACTACTACAATACATTTCAACTTAATTTTTTCCCTCTTTTATTTTTCCAGGCAGGATCACAATTAGCTGAGGCTGACCCTCAACTCATTATACAGTCAAGATTCCTTATATTCCTGAATCTGCTTCCAAAGTACTAGGACTACAGTTATGTAACACTACATCTGGCTATTTTTGTTATTTTGAACGTGGTATATATGCAGTATATTTGTGGTGTATATGTGATAAAACTCCTTCAAATGTATTTTATGGATTAGTGTGTGTGTGCCTCAGTGTGTATGTGTGAAGATCAGAAGATAATTGGGGGAGTCAATTCTCGATTTACATCTTTAAGTGTATTCCAGAGATCAAATGCAGGTCTCCAAGCCTGTGTGGTCAGAGCCTTTCCCCACTAAGCCGCCTCAACAGCTTGGCAAGCAATTCTTTTTACCAGATTAATGATGTACAGATATTTTACATGAATACTATTTATTGAGTCAGTACTGTGTGCTGGGGCCTGTGCTAGCCTTTAGCTACATTATTTCACTTGATTCTCTCAACCACTGGTGTTAAAGCTACTAAGACTCTTCTTTGTTTTACAGCTGAGGATTAGACTCCAAAGATGATGTAATTTGCCCAAGATCACACATCTCTGATTTGACTTCAAACATGACTCATTGACCATTAAGTTGGACTGCCTCTGGGGCACCAGCAATTCATTTAGATAATTACATGGATGTCTTTTCTGTTCTATAAAACTCACAAAAGAAACACTAGTGCCCCATAGCAATTTAAATAGAATTATACAATAGGTATCCGAGATGGTTAATCTTCATTGCCAATTTGACTGGATTTAGTCACCTAGGGACCCTGTCTGTGAAGGCCTTTCCAGAGAAGTTTAAATGAGAAGTTAAGACCCACCTTAAAAACACTATCCTGTTGTCTAGGAACTCAGACTAAATAAAAAATATATATAAAGGAAAATCTAGCTAAGTAATCTAGCTAAGCATGTCCAATGCTCTGCTTCCCTGACTGCCCAGATGTAAACAACCACTGTATGTTTCTGTCATTGCAACTGAGAGCTGCCTTCTCTTCCATAAGGGACCAAATCCCTCCAAACTGTGAACCACAATGTATCTCTCTTCCCTTAAGCTGCTTTCTGAAGATGCATTTCCTTACAACACCAAGAAAAGTCACTAGCAAGGCATCCAGTACATTTGAAATAAAAGTATAGACAAGTGAATAGTGGCTGAGAAAGGGTGAATGGTGTTGATTCGTGTTTGGTGAACAGTGGTGCACTTACCTGTAAAGCATTGTAGTGACTGACCAGAAACTAATCTAGACTTCCAAGAAGATAGTCAGAGTTGTCCATGTAGAAATAAAATCTGTTGGTGGCACTTGCAAGGGTCTGGCCTTCCCTGCCACCCAGTCATGACCCTGCAACAATTATTCTGGATTGAGCATCTGCACAAGAAAACAACTTAGGAACTAGATTTTTCCATGTTAAATAAACTATTTGACTAAATCTTACTGTTTTACTTGGAAGTCATAGATATTAGTGACTCTGTTTCTTATTCTCAGTGTAAAAAATAGAGCCTCAGAGGAATGCCACTCTACCATACATTATTGTTTCTTCTCACAGAACTCTGAACATAGTGTTCCCAGCCCAGTTCCCACCCACTCCTCTACCATAGTCTCTGCAAATATCCACTCCTGGTGTTACCCACTTTGTGATACATGGACTAAAAAAGGGATTTGTGCAGGCAGTATGAGTGTTTCCAGAGAAAAGAATGGTAAAGATTTAATAAAAGCAAAGGTTCTGGGAAGCTTCAAGGACAACTTAAGTCATGTTCTCCCATTGGAGAGAACTTCCTGATAGTCTCATTGAAATAAAACTTTTTGTAAATCTTTCATCTGATTTGTTCCTTTGCCCCTAAGGATACAGCACACTGATGTTTAGTGTTAGAGAGCAGGATTAGGACCCAGGTTCACTATTTTAATGTGCCCTATGATCTTGTAACATGGAGACAATTTGATCCTTGTTTAATAGATGAAGTAATGGCCCATATAAGAGCTGAGGTAATAGTACTAACAAAGATTAAAGCTGGAAATCAATCTCATGTCCAAGTAACAGCAAAGGCTTTGTTTATTCTGCACAGTAGGAAAAAAAAAAAAACAGGTAAAGTGGAGCCTCTCTCTCCAGCACATGGACTATATACACTCTGGTGATACTTTATTTGTACTGCAATATGATATTTTATTTGTATGTTAATATATAAAGTTTGCCTGGAGATCAGAGGTCAGCGAGCTATAAACAGAAGTCAGGCAGTGGTAGCCCATGCCGTTAATCTGATCACATGGCAGGCAGAGTCTCTGTGTGGTCAAGGACACAGCCAAGCATGGTGACATGAGTCTTTAATCCCAGGACCAACCACAGAGACCTGGAGGTCTGTATAGACAGGCAGTGATGAGGAAGTCACGTGGCTGGGCTTAGAGCCAATGACAAAGCAGAACAGGAAGGCAATAAAAACACAGGTTAGACGAGAAGAAGCTCTCTCTGTGGAAGCTACTGCTGGTGGTAAGCTAAGGCTAGTCATGGCTATTTGCTCTGATCTCTTTGGCTATTACCTCTGTATTTGGCTGTGTTTCTTATTTAATAAGACTGTTTAGAAATTCATTGACAAAATACTCTAATCATTGATCTTCCTGGTTTGCCAGACAACAAGAACTCTCTTCATAGGTGTAGAGGATTGCAAGAAGGTTGAAGTTTGATTCCCAGCACCCCAAAAAACCAGGTGTGGTAGCACAGTCCTATAATCCCAGAACTTGGGAGGTTAAAGCAAAAGGATCAGACATTCAAAGTCATCCTTGATTGTATACAGAGTTCATGGCCAGCTGGGGCTACAAGAGTCTCTACCTCAAAACAAAATTGTTTCAAAAAACTATTATTTTCTTTTTGTAAAACTAACACACACACACACACACACACACACACACACACATTCAGATATAAATAAGAAATCATGTTATTTGTCTCAGTGCAATACAGCTAGTTTAGCATTAAATTGAGCAGTGCAATTGTGTTTACTACTAATGATTAGAAAACCAACTGTTATGGGATTCACCATAAATGACAACGGAACATGAAAAATGTATAGCCATTATTCAGTCACATTATAAACAGGATGATGCCAGTCATGAGGAGTTCATGCTCTGCCCTGCATAGTTACATTTTAATCCACTAGCCTTTTCTCCCCCACCTATCTCCTCTCACATTTGTAACTGTTCTTGTCATCAGACTTTTCTTTGGGCCAATAGCTCCAAAAAAGGACACAGAGACTTATTATTAATTATGAAAACTCAGCCTATTATAGTTTAGTCTTTTCCCACTAGCTCTTATTGGTGAAATTATTAAGGCCACTCCACGTACTCTTTTGTCCCATATCAGAAGAGTCCTCTAGTGTGGGACAGAGAAAAACCAATATTTTTATTTAAATCAGGTTGATTATAAATGTGATCTCTTTCTAAAGAAGAAAAGGGGATATGATATAAATATGATAAGATGAAAGGGTAGATTATTGAATCTACTTTTAAAGAGCAACTTGTTTAAAATGTTTTGCATTGCTATGGTTTTTAGTTTATTGATACAAGTTTAAACTTAATTTTGTTATACTGTATTTTTATTTCTATTCTCGTTTGAGGTATTATGTTTATGTAACTCATTTAAATTGTAATGGATAATTGGGAAATACAGGTTAATAATTAGTCTTCTATGATAGTCAAACTTATAGTCATGTTGTTTTCTAGGTATAAATAGATATAATTCAATTAGGTAGGTAATCTTCAAACACTTCAAAGACCTACAGAATATGGCATTTAAAATTTTAGACTTTCTAGACAATGAGACATGTCTGCTCCTGGCAGCACCAATTTACTTCAGAGAGGAGGATGGGCATCAAAGACACTCCATATGGAGTTTATCTTCACCTTTGCAAAAATAGCCATTTGGGCAAGAAACTGTTCTTGCCTGGACTGCTTGATCAACTGGACATGCAGGACCCACAGGAACATGACCACTGAACTTTGCTTGGCGAAGTGGTTCTTCAGGTTCCTGCTTCGCAGAGGAAACTGCCAGACATTCTACAGGACACAGAGAGAAATGACTGAGACACTCTAGGCCTATGGACTGAAGACAGATGCCCCAACTTTACAAAGGAACATTAGGTGACTGTCCAGGCTGCCAGCTGTCTCTGTCTACCCTGCAAGACTCCTGAAAGTTGCTTGCATCCTTCTCCCGTTTCTCAGGTAATAGTATATCCTTCTGGGGTCTTTGATGTAGTTGAAGACCAGAGTTATAATTTCCTCAGTTATGATAAAAGATAAGTTAGATATAAAACCTTAGACTCACAAATATAGGATAGATAAGATATCTTCTTTAATATTATAACTGTAATTCTTGCTTCATAATTGTTTTGTTATATGTAGTTTTACTATGTTAAAGTTAAAACCTTCCTTTTTGAAAAAAGGAAAAAGGGGAAGTGCTGTGGATGATTGATTGATAAATAAAACACTGATTGGCTAGTAGCCAGGCAGGAAGTATAGGCGGGACTAGCAGAGAGGAGAATAGAGAAAACAGGAAGGCAGAGAGCAGGAGATGCCAGCCTGCTGTCCAGGGAACATCATGTAGAGGCAGCAGGTAAAGCCATGGAACACATGGCGACATATACACTAACAGAAATAGGCTGAGTATAAGAGTAAGAGCTAGACGATGGTAGGCCTGAGCTAATGGCCGAGCAGTTTAAATAATATAAGCATCTGTATGTTTATTTTATAAGTGGGCTAAGGGACTGCCGAGGCTTGGTGGGACTCAAAGAGAAAAACTCTAGCTACAAGCTCTTATAACTTAAATTAACCCATTTCTATTTATCTACACGTGACTTGTGGCTTTCACCTCTCCTCCTGCATATCTGTTCCCTCTGTGTCTGACTGGCAACTGCCTTTCTTCTTCCCAGAGCTCACTCTGTCCAGAAGTCCCACCTATATACCTCCTCCCTAGCTTTGCCTAGCTATTGGCCATTTAGCTTTTTATTAAACCAATCACAGTGACACATCATCACACAGTGTAAAGGAATATTCCACAACATGTTCTAAAATCTATAGTCAACAAAGAAGCAGCAACAAGGGTTTCTAAGTACATTTAGTTAAGAATGGCCTCATATCTTAGCCTCTTTTCTCAGTAAAATGTATCATTATGAAGAATCTAGGACTGGAAAGACACAATCAAGAGAGCATACTGTTCATGCATGGGACCTGAGTTCAGTTCCCAGGATCCATGCTAGGTAGCTCACAACTACCTGTAACTTCAGCTTCAGGGGATGTGATGCCCTCTTCTGGCCTCTGTGGGCAATTGTGCTCACATACATATACCCATACATACATACACACACACACACACACACACACACACACAATTCAGAATAAAATAAATAAACTTTTTTTTTAACAATCTGGGTATTTAGGACCTACTTTCAGACATGTGTGTTCTGAAGAGACAAGGTTTGATTCTAGTACCATCATCACTCATGAGCATTTGATACCTAGATGACACAGAGAGACTTTGGGCCATCTCACCATTTTCTGTTACACAGTAATACAAGTTTTAGTTGGACATATAACACTCATAATACTGATTATTTTCCCTAGACTTCCTAAGCTAACTCATTGTGCACATGTGATACACTCTGTCCCATGTAAGTAAAATGTACTGTGAGCAATGTCTGAGTATGTGGGAAAGGCTCTGTGGGTCCCTGTCTCTTGTTAGTCACTCTTTCTTCATTCATATCCCCACAAATAGAGATCACACCAATAGGGAGGCCCAGAGTCACATCCATGATGGCAGAATGGCAAACTGATGGGGGTCACAAGGGTACACAGAAATTGCAGGAACACCTTTGCACATTTCTAGGACATAAAATCAGCCTCAAACTTAATGACTGTTTTAAGATTTTCCTATATTTGAATTCAAATCTAATATGAACTAATGCAGATAGTTCAAGTTGTAGGAAATCAGAGTAAAACAGTGTGTATACAGTCCCAAGGTTTATTTCAAGGATAATATAAGAAAAACCCACACAAGCACAAGGCCTGCATAATAAGAGCTAAATATGAGTCATTATTATTAATACTGTGGTAGTAGTTTTTGCCTATTGAAAACAATTTTCTTGTCAAGACCGTCCAGTAATTATGGTATTTCAGGCACTTCCTCAGACAGAGACATTATTAAAATAGATATAAGTAGTCCTGCAGGCTTGCTGTGGTCTTCGTAGCTAAAGGCATTTCTTTCCTCCTTACTAAAAGATAATTTCACAGAAGGAATTCAGTATTAAAGTGTAGATTGTCCAGAAAACAGACTAATGGGATTTGGTTTTGTTTCTGTTTTTTTCTAACTAATCTTTTAGTCATCACCGTGCCCCTGCCAATTAGAAGATTACTACATGAGGTTGCATAGACCTCAAGAACACGGTGTTTTAAATTATATTTATAGTAATCCTCCTTTAAGATGGTCATGAAACTTTAAATTTATTTGTAACATCTCCAAGTTATAAAATGGATTACTTCTTGGAAGGATTCTGATGTACATTTGCTGATTTTTGTGCCTTTTAAACAAAACGACTTCCAGCTTGCTCAGAAGAAAGCAAAGTTGGTTAAGTAGTAGACTGGTAGTGCCGGCTCATCAGAGGAAATACACAGGACATGGCTAGGTTCTATAATAAATTCTGTTCAACATTTGTTCCCATTTGAAAATCTTTCCTTTTATTTTTGAGATTACAATATAAGTTACATTATTACTCCTTTCCATGTCCTTCCAAAGTTTCCCACACATACCCCTTTTCTCTCTTTCAAATTCATGGCCTCTTTGTTCATTAACTCTTGTAATATACATATATGTAAATATACAGATAGATAGATATAGATATTCTGAAATATAACCTGCTCAGTCTATATAATGCTGCTTGTAAATGTGTTTTCAGGGCTGATCATTTGGTATTGGATAACCAATGGGTGGTGAAGACTTTTTCTTTCCCTGGGGAAGACTATTTCTCCCACTCTCAGCATTACTTAGTTTCGTGTGTCTCTTTGTGTAGAACTGAGGCTTTGTGGTCTTCCCCCATCCCAGTCCACTTTAACATATCTATTGTTGTTGTCCTTGTTCAGTTTTAACATTTTATGAAATTGTCAAGCTGTTTCCCAAAGTAACTGCAGCATTGTTCATCCCTACAGGCAATGTCTTTGGGACGCGGGGGTCTACTTCTCCACATTATTCTTGAAAACACTTGGAATTGTCTGTCCCTCTAATTACAGTCATTCTTGTAAGTAGGTGAAGTGGTGTCTCATTGCATTTCACTAATGACTATTAATTGAGTATCCTATCTTGAGTTTATTGGTCATTTGTATATCTTCTTGGAGGAAAAGTCTTTCTGAATCACCATGTTGTCTTCATCACTGTGTTCAGAGAGTGATTTATAAATTTTGGACACAAGTTCATTACCAGATATGTAGCTTATCTTTTTACTTCTCTATGATCTTTTTTGAAGTATTTTTTTTCAATTTTTGATAAATCCAATTATCTGGTCTTTTCTTCTATTGCTTCCTTTTTTATTTGTGCATCAAGCACCTCTGTCTATCTGTACTTTCCTGAAGAGTTCTGTGACTTTAGCTCCTACACTTAGGTCTGTAGTCTACTTTGAGTGCATCTTTGCTTCATGTATGGTATGAGGTTGGGATCCAACTTCATTGCTTTGCATGTGGTCACGTAGCTGTCCATGATGAGATAGAAAAGTCTTTTCAGATGTATGATAAGGTCCCCAAAGAGGATGTTGAGATCCATGGAGGTGCCATTCTAAAGAATTAAGGTCTGGATGTGAGGAGTCCAGGGATAGGTGTGGCTGTGTCATCAGGAATGACAAGACTGCCATGATGTGAAAAGGAAAGCCAGGAGAAAGAAGAAAGTTTTAGGGCAGTGGTTCTCACCCTTTCTACTGCTGCGACCTTTAATACAGTTCCTCATGTTGTGCTGACCCCCAACCATAAAATTATGTTCAATGCTACATCATAACTGTAACTTTGCTACTGCTATGAATCATAATGCAAATATCTAATATGACGGATATCTGAGCCCTATGGGGGCTGCCACCTAAAGGTTGAGAACCATTGCTTTAGACTATGGTAAGCTGTGCTCTGGGCATCTGAGTTTGCATTGTCCAGGTAATCTGTGACCTGTCCAGAGCACCCCAATTGAATGCTGATACAGCACCACAGTAGTTTCCATGGAGATGACGATAAAGACTTTTCCAGGGGAATAAAAACATAGGGGTAAAACAAGATACGGAGAAACAATTTCACTGAAAGAGAAGCAAGTGATGGGATGAAATGCATCACGTATTTATTATTTGTTTGTTTGTTTGTTTGTTTACTACTTGATTTTGGTGCTGATGTTTAAATCCAGGACTTTCTATATGCTGAACAAGAACTCTTCCACTGAGCTACACTGCAATCCCGAAGTGTGCTTATACAAAGAAAGGTATTTATTCATGTATTTATTTGGTCTTTCAGCAAATAATTATGATGTCCCTGACATGTACCAGAAACTGCTTCAAGCACTATGAGCCAGAGGAAGCGACCATTAACAAGTACTACTTCCAGGAAGTCTTCCACCCACACTGAGGAGACAGACAGACACTGCAATAGACAGCTCTATAAAATAGTGCTGCGTGGCAACAAAAGCCTCTAATTAAACCATCCCATCAGGCCACTTGTGCCAGGAAAGACACCAGTTATATTTTGGCCTACCCAAATATGAAATGTGAGTAGAGTACAAACCAAAGGGGGAAAAAAGCAAGGGCTTGAGGGAGGCATTCTAGGTAGAAAAATGGAAAAAGTATAAAGAATGGGAGACTAGAAAATGGTGTTATTTGATGAAGTACAGATGACTAATGATGCCATGAATCAAAAATAAAGCAAAATAAAAGTACAAAGTGAAGCAACATATGCTTTGAGTCTGGCAAATAGCAAAGAGCATTAAATTACCAGCAGATTTGACCTGGTGAGACGATGGCTCAATGGGTAAAGGCACTGGTCTCTGAGCTCCTCAACCTGAGTTTGATCCCTGGGACACAGAGTGGAGAGAGAGAACCAATTCCAGCAGATTGTCCTCTAACCTCCGTCCGTAAGCTATGGCATCTACACCCACACACATACACAATAAATCAATAAATAAACTTCTAAAATAATAAAAAAATTAACAGTGGAAGAAATGAAACATTGTGAGTGCAGGTGACATGTATAAGATTTCCACAGTTCCATCCTAAATTTATTTTTTATATGGAAGAACTGATGCTAAATTAACTTGTTTTAAGCCATGGCTTCCCACTATAACAGTATGTTTTGTTTAGGACAAACAAAAATCACCAACTCATCACCACTTGCAGAGAACGCTGTGGACAGCAAGGGGATGGGGCCCTCGTGTCCTCTGTGCTCTAACAGAGGGGAAGCAGGGCCCTGCACAGTGTTTCAAGGAAGTGGAAGGCAGAGGGACACAACCAGGAAGAGGAGCCAGAAGGAGGCAGAATGTGGAGGAGACAGATGGCACGGGGAGGGTTCGGAGTGAGTGAACTGGAGGTAAACCGCTCTTGTCACATCCTGCTGAGCACGTAGGCAGTGGCTTCAGAATAAGTTATCAACGCCCTTCAAAATCCTCATTAGCTGAGCAATGTCAGGTGCAAGGGTTCTGAGGCCTTCCCACTGATGCCCAGGGGAAGACTTCCTCTGAGCTAACACACTTAGGGGTCAAGGTACCAGACTGCAGGATCGGAAGGACTGACATTTAAATCGGAGTCAAAGCAGGCACAGCTAGCAGACAGTGAGATCAGAGAAGATTGTAAATCCCGAATCAGGAGTTCAGGCAGAGAAGTTTCTAAGCCCTTATCAGCCTCAGAAAGGGCTGAGACACTTAACTCAGAAAGGCAGTAGGGTTAAAACTGTGAGTTGGGTTCTGAAAAGCCTGGCCCCTACATCACAGCATGACATCCTTGACCAAGTCACTTTGTTTTTAAATCAGCCTTGCTCCCCTCACCCTCCAGCTCTTACCTCCTCCCAACCACAGTGTCTTCATTTGGAAAGTGAATAAAATAACAAAAAACCTTTCTTTCCATTGGAATGTTTTTAAATTTTGTTAAACCTATAGGAAAATCCCTAAGATTTCACAGCATTAAATAAGCGTTACCTTTAATTATATTATCGTTCCTACTCCGTTTCCTATCTCACAGGGATTCCATTCAGCCAATCAGATAACATGTGTCAGCCGGGACTTGACTAGACTCCTATCTCATCTTTCTGGGCTGTTAACTTTGCCACCTGATCTTTCTATCTCTCTTGTTTCTCACTGAATGTCGCAGGAAGCATCAATCTATAGCAGCCTAACAAGCCGATGGCAGCCCAACACTGATGTCACCAGCAGTGAATTGTCTGAAAAGAAAAAGTCACCCTTCTCCAAGAGACACAAATGTGATCGGAAGACAAGGGGCCACGGGAGGCCACCATGCCCAAGAGGCAGTGACACATCCCTTACTCACTCAGGAGAGCAAATCCAAGATGCCCAACTTCAAGTGAGATAAAATATATGAACTTACAGGCATAGACAAGAGTAAAGAGAATTATTATCCATGTCTGACAGACTATATTGTAGAAAGATTGTTTGAATTTTATGCTTTTCTGACCTCCAATTATTCTGCATTTATCAGAAATAAAATCTACAAATGACAAAAATTAAAGGGTCAAGTCACTCTCGGGGCTGTAGAGTTGGTTCAATAATTAACGACACTAGATGCCTTTGCAGAGGACTCAGGTTTAGTTTCCAGCAGCCTCATCAGGTGGCTCAACACCACCAGTAACTCCAAGGATCTGAAGTCTTCTTTGGCCCCCCCAAGGGTATCTGCACACGCATGGTACACATACAGACAAACAGATACACACATACACAAGTAAAAATAATATAATTTTAAAAGTAAAATGAAATAGCATCACTCTTGGTCGACCCTGATGAAATAGAGACACGGATTCATCTTGTGTTAGGGGAGAGGAATAGAATACTTGATGATGTATTCATAGTGGGGTTTTCCTGCATTTTGGTTTCCATAGTCACTTGCTTCCCTATTCTGGATGGAGATCACTAGATTGTTGTAAAAACTACCTTGAAATTTATTTCCTCCCTTCCAACTCATACTTGAGACAGTCTCCCACACAGCAGTTATGCCCCCTGCTACAAACACGATCTTTGCCTGTCAACCTCCTGTTCAGTCATTTTAATGACATTCTGTCATTTCATATTTCACAATTCTAGGGCTTTTCCTCAAGTATTCTTTTGCTATATTTGCTTCTCTGCTGATTTTTTTTTCTCACTGAAACCCAATGACGCCTCTGTGTTTCAGATGAAGCAGTGAATCTCAAAACATGGTTCTCAGAGCAGCACAGAGGACATGAGGGCCACATTTCCTTGCTGTCCACAGTATTCTCTACAAGTGGCCATGAGTTAGTTATTTTTATATGTATTTTCTGGGCAAAATATACTGTTTTGTAGGAGAAAGGGGGTTAAAAAATAACTTAGCATCTGTTATTTCATATAAAATAAATTTAGGATGGGATTGAGGGACTCTTATATGTGTCACTTGAACTCACAGCAGCACTTGGGAACCTGTTAACAATGTCGATTCTTTGGACCCACACTGAGTTAAATCTAAACTCCTCTGGTTTAATGATCCATCAATGTGCTTCTGACATATGTTTAAAGTTGAAAAGTACTGAACTAAACTGAACTGCTGAATTTCTTCAAATTATACTTGATTATTCACAACCTGCTACCTTTGTATACGTTATGAGCCTCTAAGGTAGGATAACCCTACATTCTGCAGAATGCCCTGACCTGGCAGCTTCTGGAAAAGTCAGGCCACAGGACACTCTAGAGCTAGGATGATAATGTGTATGTGGAGAGGGAGCCATTCTGCCCTACACAATTATTTTTCCCTTAGCTACTTATTCACATCATGGGCGTGAGGAGAGAGAATCTTGGTCTACCACTTCTCTACATCCCCCTGAGTCCTCCTTCACTTACCAGAATTCCGGGCCCAAGAACTCCTAAGTTTGGGTTTTGACTTGTTTCCACTCTTCCTGTTTTACAGTCCTATTCTCCTCCAATACATTGCCTATGAACTCCAATTCCCACAAGCAATGACAACAGCCTCATAGCCTGAGCTGTGAATTCTGTGTCTCTTTCCTCCTGTGCCCTTCAGACTACAGAGTTTAGAGAGAGACTATTTAACCCCCATCATACATCTCTACCCTCCCTTAGTCCCCAGATTCTCCACACTATTGCATGCTGGTAGAAACCCCACTCAGATCCAAACTCCAGGACATCTTCCAAATGAGTCCTATTCGCATTCTGTTCTTTATTTTCTCATTCTGAAAACCATGTTGCTGTCTTCTGCATTCTGTCTGATAATTGTTCTCAAGCTGTTTCCCATAACCCTGTTATGTCTCCACATCTAGATTATGAGCAACTTCTGGCCGCCAGTTGTGTTCTCTTTTGTTTGCTGCCTCAAAATCCAGTAAAGAAATCCCCCATTGGAAATGTTTTGTGGTATTCCACGGTTCTCTCCTTAGGCATCCTGTGTGTCCTTCCTTCCCCATGTCTCTGATATAAGCTGAGGGCACTCAAGTACTAAACTCATTCACCAAGCTCTTTCATGATCTTTGAGACCATATCCAATTCCCTAATGCCCATCTCTATATGAATGTGTTCTGGGCATTAGACTTTCAATCATTGTGTCCAAAGCTAAATTTCCTACATAGTGAACTCAGTGTTATTGGATTGTTATGGTGGTGGGTTGTGGTAGTAATTTTGACATAATGGAATTTTATTTTCATCTATCCACTTGGCCTAATCCAAATTATGACCTGAGTTATATTACATGACTCACTCTCAGGTCATCTAGATTATTCCTTCTTGAGCATAACAATTTTGTTTTCTTTCTTTTTTAAAGGTACAATATGCATATGGTTGAATTCATGAACTGCAGAGACATGCTTAGGTAGGCTTGAATTCTAATTTTATTGATTATTTCTCCACCTCCTTGTCTGTAAAATTAGAAATAAAAGCGGCTGTATCTAAGATTGCTGTGTGTATTGATTTAGATATTTTTCATGAAGCTATACATAGGCTTTGTCACGTGACAAATATTCAAAGAATGTTAGTTACTGTGATTCCTTCTGCTGCTACTATAAGCCAGGCCACTCTCTCTTTCCTTAATTATATCACAGCTTCTTAATTGGTTTCTTTTCTACTAAACTTCATTTTCCCTCTGAATTGTAAAGAATGCTACAAAATGTCACAAGCATTTTCTAAGGTACAATTGATTATTGTGGTATTTAAAATATATTAATGTTTCAAAGGAGATAAACCTAACAATTTGTATTGTCTGGATGTAAAGAACCCGATCTTGCCTTTTAGAATCTTAAGACAGAGAGGCACTGATGCACAAAAGTTCCCGGTAATACTCCTGAGGATACCCATAGTTCCGTTGGGTAGGTATGCAGTACTGCCAGAATTACAGAACAAATATCTTTCTGGGGAAGTTCATGGATGACTATGACCTTCCAACTTTTCTGTCACTCATATTGAAATATCCTAGGACTGCAGCAGAAACATTCACTATGTCCTTGTGCCTTCCCAGAGCAGTAAATGACTGACTGAGACAGACAGACTCAACAGCTGCACAGCAGATGGTCCTCAGTCATGTTTTAGGTGACTGCTTCGATTGAATATTATAAAATTGGAGGAAATTCTGCCAATTTCTCCTTGTAATTATAGAAGTGTGGAGTGAGGAAGTAAAAAGATCTAGTGTTCATTAGATTGAGCATCTTTAATAAAGTCTTCCTTTTCCCTTTTGGAAAGGCTGCATGTTGTTGCAGAGCACCAAGGCATTTGATTTGTACCTCTAATGAGCTCTGTCCTACATCACAGTGATTTATATATGGCACTTACCTTCCCCACAAGACTGTGAGTGACTTAAAGGCAATTCCATGTCTGATCCATCTTTGTATTCTGGAGACTAGCATGCTCTCTTGCCTACAGTATGTGCTCAATGAATACTGAATTAATGAACAACCAGATGAATAAATATACCATTGAAATTTTCATAATTAAATCATACTTTATAATGAAGTAGAGAAAGTCACTATTTAAAAGTACTCTGTGGAATATTGTTATCTGTAATGCCAAATCCAGTCATTGTTTATCATATATTCCACATACTAAGTTTACTTAATTTGATATAATTCAAAAATGCACAAATTGAGCATCTGCTACCTTCTATTGACTGCTAAGGCACTGGGATGCAAAGAATGAGACATAGTCCCTTTGGCAACCGTCTTAGTCACTGTTCTTGCTATGAAGAGGCACCACGACCAAAGCAACTCTTTTAAAGGAAAGCGTCTAATTAGGGACTTGCCGACAGTTTTAGAGAGATAGTCTGTGATCATCATGGCAGGAAGCAGACAGGTATGGTGCTGGAGCAGTAGCTGAGAGCTTAAATCCTGATCCACAGGCAGAGGGTGGGGTAGCTGGCATGGGCTTTTGAAACCTCAAAGCTCACCCCCTGTGACACACTTCCTGCAACAAGACCATGCCTCCTAATCCTTCCTGAATAGTTCACCAACTGGGGACTAAGCATATAAACTCATGCACCTATGGTGCCACCCTCATTCAAACCACCACAGCAAGTTTTACTTTCTGCTCTTTTTTTTTTTTTTGGACACATATTTTCTTGGAATTGGCATGGTCTGTGCCACACTGTTCACTTCTGAATGTGCCCTCTACATTTCATGTCTTTGAAATTTAATCCCCAACCCTTTATTTGTCAAAAATTATTACAGTAAAGAGATGATTGGGCTACAAAGGCTCTTACCTCATGAGGGGAAGGATCCATTGCTGTAAGAGTAGATTCGTTGACTATCATAAAAGTAGGCTTGTTATAAAGATGAGTGCCTCCCCTTCTTGCTGTCATGTGCTCACATGTACATTTGCCTTTCCACCTTTCATCATTGAAGGATGCAGTAAAAAGACCTTCATCATCAGAGGCCAACACTTCAATCCTCACCCTCCAGAAACTGTGAGAAATATATTTAGAGTGGAAGTTTCTGATTACCTACTCCATCCAATAGAACATGGTCTTGGATTACCTAGGCCAGGCCATATAAGAGATTAGGTTTCTTTCCAACATTATCATAAAGGCATTCCTATACTTGGAAGTCAGGCACTATTTTGTGAGGAAGCCTAAACTACTCCCTACAGAGAGTGGGGGAGACTATATTAGAGAAATCCATATGGAACAGAATTAATACCACCAATAAATGAGCAGAAATTTTCACCAGAGTTATGAGTGAACAAGCCTTTGTGTCATAGTTTTATACTCTTACTGACATTTGGGGAAAGGTATTTCTTTGCTGTGTTTGTTAGGGGAGGAGGCTTGTCCTGTGCATTGTAGAACACAGAGCAGTGTTCTTAGCCACTATCTATTAGACACCAGTGGCACTAGTCTCCCAAGTTGTGACCATCAAAAATGATTCTAGACATGGCCAAACATCCCATAGAAGACCTCTGCTTGAGATGATTCTCTAATCTTGTCACTGAGCTACAAAAGTAGAGAAAAATGAGGTGAGCCCTATGCAAACTAGAGAGGGGTTCATAGAAGGGGTACTGTTATTACAAGCTGAGCTGGTTAGTCTTTTGCAACTTGACACAAGCCCAGATACACTTGGGAAAAAGAAATCTCAGCTGAAGAATTGCATCATATTAGTCTGTGGTCATGTCTATGGAGCATTTCTTTGATTGACAATTAGTATGGGAAGTCCCAGCCCACTACAGGAAGTGCTATCACTGAGCAGATTGACTTGGGCTATGCAAGAAAGGTGGCTGAGCAAGCCAGAGGAAGCAAACTAGTAAGTGCTGTTCTTCCATGGTCTCTACTTCAGTTCTTGCCATGGTTTCTTTCAATAATGGATTGGAAAGTGTAGGTGGAAATAAAGACACTCTTCCCCCCAAATTGCTTTTCCCTAGGGTTTTATCACAGTAATCGAAACCAAAGTAGAATATAAACATCTAACTTTGTTACAAAACATTACTAAATAATGTAGGTAAGGCTCTGACACCATAGGTCAGAACTAAAATAATGACAAAATAGTCATCCTTCTACATCAGACATATAAAATCTACTATAAACTTTTATGTTTGAGGCATACCTTGAATATACATATGGAACTGAGAGAAATAGTGTGTGTGTGTGTGTGTGTGTGTGTGTGTGTGTGTGTGTGCGCGCGCGCGCGCGCGCGCGCACACACACACATAAAGAAGGACAGTACCCTGATTATGAAATCCCCTTATGTGGTCATATTCAGCTATCAAAGTGTGTATGCTAGTCTAATTTCAGTGTATATGATTATACTGTCTTTCCAGTTCACTTACGCGCTTTCAACTGGAAGTGGTCAACACCAGATTCTTAAGTAATTGCACGTCATTAAGGTCGCCTACAGTAACACACAGCTTGTTTTCCTGTAAGCTGCATTAGATGACTCAGTCCCAGAGCATTTGGAACAATTGTGAGATAATGTTCTGAATAGGGCCATGGTGGGGTCAGGGTTGGGCTGTGTGTCACTTGCAATTCATCCTCAAATATTAAGGGGAAAGCCTGGATGGCAAATGTGGATATGCAGTGTCTCAGTGCTAAATTAAAAGTTTAGAATTTTTTAAGAACCTGAAATAAAAACATGGTCATATGTACACCTAGATTTCATTACTCTGCGCAATTACAATGAAAAGTGAAAAGTACCCAACAAGGAAATCCAAGTCTCATTTGGAATAATGCAATGAATACTCACTCAGTACCTAGACTTTTAGACCTGGTACAAGATGGGCTAAATCACTAATCCTCACAACAATTAAGCAACCTCAGTTCAAAGAGGTTAACTGACCTATCCAAAGAGACGATACCTTTTGTAGCCTTGTCTTCCTAACTCCTAAGCTTATTTGTCTTTACAGTGTCTGTTCTCCTTTACTTTGTCTTCTCAATCAACATAGTATATAATAGTTACATAGATATACAAAGGAGTTTGTAGTTATTGATTTGAAATACTGTTGGGTTACAAATGTACCAGTTCTATGTGGAAAAAGCAAAGTGGTTTATTAGGTTGACTATTATGATACTTGTTCCTGTTTGTTTTTTGCATCACACTTAGATAATTTACCAGTTAAGTGACAACCCTAAACATTAAGCCATCTGAATCAGCTTGACTATGTTCAGTATGACAGATCACTTAACATTCAGTAACTGGATGGCAAAACCCATCTCCCATGTGAATACGGCCTTATACGGGCCTGCTATGTACTGCTCTTATTTTCCTTTTTATAGAGGAAGTGTTGTTTCAGAAAGGGGATCTAGAAGTCAGCACACCGTGTATGCTTTCCCTGATAAGACTAACGATAAACTGGTTGATGGAGGCATGCTGTGTCTTATTAATCTACACATAGAGTATGCTGGGTATATAAAACCAATTAGGGGAAATCCCACCTAAGTTATGGATTAACACAAAACAATACCCTCAGAAGGTAAATGAGGAAATGAAATGTGTAAAACAAATACCAAATAATAGTCGACTGAGCTAGACTCAGGCCTTGTCAACTGATGTCCAATAGTGCAACTGCAAACTGAATTTGTCAGGAGCGCAGGTACATGGAGCCTACTTGCTCACAGCGGCCATTAATATTTCAGAACAGCTGATGGGGACTGGGTGTTTGAATTAAGCCTTCCTTTTTCCTCTAAGGTGCTCTTGCTTCACACAGGATGCTGTAAGCTGAAGATTCGGGCTTAAAAATTACAGTGTGTGTGTGTGTGTGTGTGTGTGTGTGTGTGTGTGTGTGTGTGTAAGAGAGAGATACAGAGAGGGGTGCTAGCCCGAAGAAATGTTTCTGCAGATAGATACACTCTCAATTTTTCATAACCTCAGACTCTTCCTAGTGCTTTATGGCCCTGATAACAGTAGGTTGGAGCTACACAAACCAAAACCTTCACCACAGCAGGAAGCTGCAGCAGAAACTGACCTCTCCTCCTGAAATGAAAAGGGTGAAGAGGAGAAACAGGCTCAATAAGTCACAGCAGGGGGTGTCAGAGCCCTCTAAGGATTAGGAGGACATAGATGGGGGGCGGCTTTGGAGCTGCCACAATGACAGAAAACATCAATGGCATTTAATGAAAGGCAGCCAGAGGTAGAAAACTTTGTGCACCCATATAGTACAACTTTCTGAAGGGAAGAATGCTCCTGTCAACAATGAAAGAACCGCTGAGAAACACTAGCCAATGCTCCTTTACAACTCTTTAGGCTACTGGCTTAACATCAGAATGGGGGACCTGAACTCCAGTCATAATTACATATAGAGAACATGCCAGGATTTGGATGAAAAGAACACAAAGTTCCAGTTCTGAGGCAGAGAGAAGTCTTTATGGCAGCTTCCAACAGTAATGTCTAAATGCCTCTCAACAGTGGGGATTGCATTTCTGAGTCCATGTGGTCTTCAGATTTCTCAAGAAACAAACACTAAGATTCCACTTTATCCCAGAACTGTAATCCCTGCTCAGACAATAAGATTGGTTGAGCAGCCAGAAGACTCACAAAAGGACTCAGGTGGGTGGCCCTGTGCAAGGCTCACTTGAAGACGCTGTAAAAGTGGCTCCTTCCTCCTGCTCTCGTTTTTGCAGGAGCCTGTGTTTCTTGTACAATTCTGGGAAGACAATTAATGTTTCTCAGTATGCAGGTGGGCTGAAGTCATAGCAGATGGCATCAGAATGGCTGTAAAAGAGGAAAGAGTCTTGCAGATGGTATATTTACTCCCTTCTGAGTTTCTCTTTTGAGAGGGGGAAGGGAGGGAGACAGTGGCAAGACAGTACAATAATGTTGCAGGCTTCCAAAGTACTTACTCTCCGAATTTTCTCGAGTCACCACATTATTATCTTTCATCAAGTTATTACAGAGAAGAAATAAAGCAAGAAATTGAGAGAGGACAATGGGAAAAACAATCCTTGTCCATCTATAACTGTCAATTCGCCATCCTGTGGAATTATCTTTCATGGTCTTGCAGCCTGTTAGGGCGGTGAATTTCCCTGTATTATTCTTTTCCGGGTGAAATAAACTAATTACTGTAACTTCTTCTCATAGGTCATTTTTTTTCCCCAATGCTGCACAATTATTTTTGGTCTTGACTTCCAGCTATATACATCTCATTTGCTCTGTGATTCTGAACTACTACAAGTTGATCACAATATTCTGACAATGGCTTGTGAGGTAGCAGCTGCCTTCGCTGGTGCTTCCCTGTTAGGGGAAAACACCATTTCCCTTGAAAGCCTATCCAAGGAAGAAATAGGAGGTAATGAAGACTCTCGGATGTGGGCAGATTCTGCCGCTGCGTGGGCAGGGACTTCCCACCATAACAAGCAGCCACAGCCATTAATTAGGCCCTGGATCTCCAAGTCCTCCCAAGCTTTCCCATTCTTTCCATTCCTGTTGTCACCGAGACATTAAGCAGCAAATCCCCTGCAAAGCGCTATCTCCTAAATGGGGACATCAACCCACAGAAGTTCAGATCCACTGCCTTTCCCTGTGCTGGCTTTGAATGGGTAGTATATCCTTTCTACATTTTGACATTAGAAAAGGGAGTAAATGAGGATGGAAAATTACAGGGGGAGGCAGAGGGCAAAACACTTGCCTCACAAGTGTGAGAACCCTACTTCAAATACTGAGAACACACACACACACACACACACACACACACACACACATACACACACTACTGTAGGAAAAATTTGGAATGATTACTAGTTACATGTCAAGTAGACTAAGTCATGGTCACAAAGTGCTCTGGAAAAGGAAAACGGACAAGAGGATCAAGCATTAGACTAGATTAGTGCTGAGGGACTCAGTTGAATCTACAATGTGTTCATCTATCATATTACACCACAGAAACATGCACTACCATCTGTCAATGAAAATCAATTTGTAGAAGACAATCACAGTACAATGTAATGTGTATGTCATTTTTTTTAATCTGTAAGGTTACCTGACAAAATGATTACATGTAGTCCATAGGCTCAGACACATAAAAGTTTAGCAAGTAAAGTGGCTTTAGCTAGAGTCAAGAAAAGTAAGTAAAAATGGATTTAAGTAGGCCAGAGAGTGAGGTCTGGGGGCAGGGCTAGGGGCAATTACACAAAGCCCTGTGTCCTTGTTAGCTTGTATGCCACCTTGGCACAAGCTTGAGTTTTTTGTGAAGAGGAAGCCCCCATTGAGAAAATGTCCCCACCAGAGTGTCCTGTAGGCAAACCTGTGCAACATTTCTTAATTAAAGATTGACATGGGAGAGCCTAGCCTACTGTGAGTGATGCTATCTCTGAGGAAGTGTCCCTGGATTGTATAAGAAGGATGGCTGAACAAGTCACGAGAAACAAGCCAGTAAGAAGCACTCCTTCATGGTCTCTTGCATCAATCCCCACCTCCAAGATCCTGCCTTGAGTTCCTGCCCTACTTCCCTCAGTGCTGAAATGTGACAAGAAAATTGTTAACTGAAATAAACTCTTTCCTCCCTGGTTCGCTTTTGGCTATGTTATACTATCACAGCAACAGAAATTCTAACTAAGAGACCCTACAAAGTCAGAATAGATTTAAAAAAATAAATAACCAGCATCAAAAGAGAAACCTGGAATCCCCTTGCAGGAACATGGGCACTGTGGCATCAGAAGGTTACCTGTAGCCCATCATGGAGACTTAAGATGCCAAGGAGGTTTGTGATACATGAAGTTGTATATGGAATAACAAATAATATAGCATGCAAGAGAAAGCCTGTCCTATGAAACTGGACTAAAAAGTTGATTCTGCAGTATCAGAAATCCTAACTCTATATACAGTGTAGCCTTATGCTGAATGCATATACTGCTGAATTCTTTATCACCCATGGTGTGCTTCATTCCCCGGGTGTTTACCATCTCTTAAAACTGTCTGCTTCTTCTGCAACTGTAGGTCTCTACTCACTTACTTTTTTAGGGACATAAGAACTTTTCACCCTTCCAAAGGTGTCTTTCAAACCCTGATTATCAGTCATCATAGCCCAACATAGAGCCAAAGTTGTACAGAACATGCCACAGAGAAGACAAAAGCCATGCAAAGAAACGGGAATCTGTGTTTGAGGGCCCAGAAGAACCAAACCAAGAAGAAAGCTGGAGAGTTATCAAGTATCATGGCAGGCACAAAGCTAGATGGGAGAAAGAAAGGACAGAGAGAAGAGATACAGCTAGCTCAAAGACTAAGTAACAGCCGACAAAATATACCTTGTCCAAACCAAGCAGTGACCTCATTTTAGGGGACCAGGGTTTGGAATGCAGAAGTATGGTGAAATAAATCAGACTGTGTCATCCTTAACTGTGTCTCTGCTTAGCATGAGACAGAGTGGAGAAATGGACACTGCTGAGTGAGCAACAGGAATCATTTTCAATAACGCTTCTATATCTTCAAGAAACTAGACAGTAAACTTGGAAGTTTAGTGCCTTATGAAACTCATGTTGCTTTGGCTACCCTGTATCCCATCCCCCCTTTTCTAGAATTTTCACACCACTCTCTTTGGAGAGCTAGTTTTTAGTCCACATGAAGTTTTTAGTTTGGTTTCTAGTTTTCTGGTTGTTTTTAGTCCATATGAAGTTCCATTCCTATTTCCAGAGATGAAATCTATTAGCACATCAGCACACCACAGTGGCTGATCACACTGCCTGGCCCTAAAGAGGTACCTGGTCCACACCATCCAGGCAAGAGGAAGATTGGTTCTCTCCTGTCTGTTGGTCCCAAAGGAGCTGAAGTGATGGCCAACTATCTTGCCACTTTGGGAAACTTAAAAATGCAATCAGATTCACCAAAAGGAGATCCTGGGGACAAAGGGAAACCTCACCATTGTTATCCTAGATTTCTATATCAACAAAATCTCCTCTTTGTTAAAAGTCAGTTGATGCTGGATTTTTTGTTGATTAAAAAAAAAAAAAAAAAAAAAAAAAAAAATTCTTCACTGATACTTTCAAATTGCTTTTCAAAACTGCTTCTTTAGCAATACCACATCTTCAGGGGCAGATATGTGAATGCTGAACAAGTGAAGAGAAATGGACTAGGGTTCACAGAACCTCTATTCCAGGCTGAATGTGCAGTTACTAGTTACATAAGTCTGGGCAAATGATCACAAATTTTTGTGCCTGAAATGCTCTATCTATAAAATACAATAATTACATCCCCTCCCATATCCTCGGTATGCCTTCAGTTAAAATAAAATAATACATGAACTAAGCCAACAAACCACCACTGAGGTTCTTTTTCTCATAAGCTCTCAAGGAAGTTATTTTTCCAGTAGGAATAGGTTCCATTTTCCCAATGAATAAAATAGATCTAATGATGTCTCTATATGGCCAATGGCCAGCACATGCTGTAAGCACAAGATTCTTAGAAGCTAAGTGGGGGTCAGTGTGACCTCAGGTCAGGATCTAGCCAAGCTGTCACACATGCTGTACCCATGATAACATGGCTCACATGAACCGGCATTATGTAGGCAGCCATGGGGACCAAGAGGCAAATGCTAGAAATATCTAATAACCACTGTGGTGGTATTGTGTTCCCCAAAATATTGTGTACCCTAATAAACTTATCTGGGGTCAGAGAACAGAAAAGCCACTAGATACTTTTAGGATAGGCAGTGGTAGCACACACCTTTAATCCTAGCATTCCAGAGACAGAAATCCCTCTGGATCTCTGTGAGTTCAAGGCCACATTGGAAACGGCCAGGCATGGTGACAACGCCTTTAATCCCAGAAAGCGAGCCTTTAATCCCAGGGAGTGGTGGTAGAGAGCAGAAAGGTATATAAGGCATGAAGAAACTTGAGGCATTTTGGCCTGGTTAGGCATTTGCCCTGGAGAGGCATTTGGCCTGGAGAAGCATTTGGGCTGGTTAAGCATTCAGGCTTCTAGCAGCAGTTCAGCTGAGAGTCATTTGGATATGAGGACATAGAGGCTTCCAGTCTGAGGAAGCAAGACCAGCTGAGGATCCGGCAAGGATAGATAGCTGTGGCTTGTTCTATTTCTCTGACCTTCCAGCATTTACCCCAATACCTGGCTTAGGTTTGATTTTATTAATAAGACCTGTTAAGACTCATGCTACAAACCACTTTGACTCCAAAAGATTCAGCTACTCAACAACACCACCAACAAAACCATAATGGACTTCACCTTCCAAAGTCTTTAGCTACATTTCTGCAGTGACTTCCCGGGAATGGAAAATTTACCTGACCTGTACAAAGCGATGAGTTTTGAAGTAATAAAGTCAACAAGACTTCAGATTCAGCAATTAATGCATTCTCTTTCTAAACTGCCTTCCCATGTAACTGAGCATCAGGTCCTATCAACTTTATTATTAAAGATATCACAGAGTCTTGATCCCTAACAAGTCATTCAAGCCATCTTGCAGGCTAACCACACTCTGCCAGGAGTTCTGTCCATTCACCTCTATCCTCAGCCAAGGCAGAAGGTCAATATCCTAGTTGTGTTGCAGTTCCAAGACATAACATGGAACAGACTCATTCTTCCCTAAGCTTATTTTATAAGCGAATTTTATAAGCATTTGTATAAGCAAAACTAGGCACATTTGGTTTCTTCTAACTGGAACATCCTTTTCATTAATCTATCTACTCATGCCAATAAATCCTAGTCTTGAGAGCAAGAAGGAGATCTAAAAATTTGAAATATTTACTTGTCTATGACTGATCACAATATACATAAATAATACTGGTTAATAAAATAAAATTCACCTTTTAATTCAAGCCCATCTTTCCAGACCTGATAGTAGCAAGGGACAAAGAAATGTTTCTCTAGATATGAGAAATATCCAATCAAAATTAACAGATGAGAGGGCAGGAGAGGTGGCTTGATGGTTAAGAGCACAGACTGAACTTCCAGAGGATTCAGATTTGAGTCCCAGCACCCACATGTTGCCTCACAACCATCTGTAACTCCAGCTCCAGAGGATCTATTGCCCTCCCACTTCTGAGCTCCCTGGGCACCAGGCATGCAACTCATACACAAGCATGCATGCAAGCAAAACACTCATACACATAAAACAGAAAATATATATAAAAAAATTAAAGATCTACAGATGATAAAAGTAACTAATTGTTTCTGCATGTTGAAAACACAGTAGGGACTAGCAGGATATGCAGAAAACTGAGCATTATGTGTTCTTTCTCAAGTGTATAGAGAACTCTGGCAACTAGACTATTGTTGCTCTGTCTATCTGCAGACAGGCTCCATGTTAACAGAGCTTTCAAATTTCAAGACTTCAAAATTAAATCTTCATTGCTAAATAAAAGTCTCCGGAGAAAACTAGATTGACATGTTTTGCTGGGTCTATAAGGCTTCAAATTAGTAAATCTCAGCTTTGTGCCCTTACACAAGTATTGTTTGCTCTGCGGTGCCTTCTCTTACTCCCCTCAACCCTGCTGGATATTAACTGAATCCTCACTTGTGTGCTGCTCAAGAGAGCGCAATCAGCCACCACCCTGAAGTATCAATCCGAAGGTGAACTTAATGTAGTGTGATCACGTGTGGGTGGTAAAAGTGGAAGCCTGTAGACTGTGCTTGCCTCTCCTCAAGCCAAATAATTTCAGCACAGCTCTAACGGGGGCTAGGATAATGGACATTACCGACATCTCAACTTAAAAGGACCCCATGCCATTTGGCCATCTGCTTTTCTGGCTGATAGCTTTCATGTAGAGATTAATTCATTCAGTGCAGAAACAACCCTCATCCGCTATGCAATTAGATAAATGCCCTGCCTAAACTGATCCTCTGGTTGAATAATTCTGTCTATAATCATTTATATCCCAGCTACACTGTTTACAAAGATGTGTATATAAAGAATAGTACTTTAGCCGGGTGGTGGCAGCCCAAGCCTTTGATCCCAGCACTCAGGAGGCAGAGCCAGGCAGATCTCTGTGAGTTCGAGGCCAGCCTGGGTTACAGAGTGAGATCCAGGACAGGCACCAAAACTACACAGAGAAACCCTGTCTCAGAAAAACAAAAACAAACAAACCAACAAAAAGAACAGTACTTTAAATGGATGGTAAAAACAAACAAACAAAATAACACTATTATGTGTGTCTGGTGCTGAGACCTGAACCTAGAGCTTCACACATGCTGGGAAGGTGCTTCAACAGTGAGCTGTATCCATAGCCTGCAACATGATTTTAAAGGATATATTTAGTCCAAATATTTGAGGAGACTGACCCATCCAATGCTGTGGCCATTGGAAAATGACAGTACTGTTTAGAACACCACTCTAACAGTTACTATACAAATGCTTTTATGTAGGACGTTCTTTGTACCCACTCATTCCTACATAAGATGACCTAGCATCAAATGCATATGCTACAAGCCTGTTGTGACACTGTATGTTCAGTGACATCACAGCATTTTCACAGAGAGAGGCATACTTGGGCTTTAATACTGATTAAGTTTCCTCCCATGGGAGACCTCAACTAGGGAGAGGGAATGGTCGAAATGAATCAAAATCTCCTGAGAAAGATGGTCACATTCCAAAGTCTGTCAGCAGGTCAAGGGTTAATCAGAGACAGCCATAACCCCAGAGTTCTAGTTAAATTCTGTTGCTATAATAAAGCTAACCAAAAGCAACTTAGCAGAATGAAGAGTTTCTTCAACTTACACTTCCAGGGTCACAGCTCATCTGTGAAAAAAATCAAGGCAGGAGCTTGAAGAATAAGCCATGGAGGAAGCTGCTGACTGGTTCACTCACAGACTCATGCCCAGATGGCTCTCACAGACTCATGCCCATCCAGTCCAGGACCTCCTTCCTGAGCAATGATGCTGCCCACAGTGGGCTGAAGCTCCTATATCAATTAACAATCAAAACAATCCCCAATAGACATTCCCACAGCTCATATATACAATCCTTAAATTGAGACTCCCTTCTCAGGTGAATCTAGGTTATATTCAGTTGACAGTTAAAACCAAGCAGGACATCCAGTAAACATGTGCAAGCAGTAGGCTTGAAAAATCAATTTATCTAATATCCTGTTCAAGTTTCCCTTCTCTGCATGGAACTTTACTTACACCACCTTCTCTTAGTCAAGATTATTTAAATAATAGCCTTTTACCATGAGATGGTCGCATCCTGTTAAAGAAGTATAAAGAAGTGGTGATCAGGAGCAAATGTGACATGAGACGAACTCAGCCAGATTCAGCAGGATATTTTTTTGTGAATTGAATCATGTGGCTCAAAGCAATGTGTAGCTCCTAAGCTCCAATACCTGTGAATGTGATCTTCTTTGGAAATAGGGAAATTGCAGACGATGAACTTAAAATGAAGTCATTAGTGTGGGCCTATTATAATATTACTATTGCGGTCAATTTGGCTGGAGTTGGACTCACCTAGGAGATAACTTCCAGCTCTGTCTGCCCTTAAATTTCCAAGGAGGTTTAACGTGGAGGGAAAACCCATCCTGAATGTGGGTGCCACCATGTGGAGGCTGGGGTCCAGGCTGAAGTAAAGGGAGAGAGCAGAAAGAAAACTGAGTTCTGGCATTCATCTCTCTGGTCTCTGACTGAAGATGCAGTGTGATCACCTGCCTAACTCCTGATACCACAGCTAGAGCTAGTCCTGACACCATGACTTCCCCACCATGATGACGGAGTATACTCTCAAACTCTACACCAAAATGAACTCTATCTACCTTCAGTTGCTTTTGAAAGGCATTTAGAAACATCAACAAGAAGAGTAATCTACAGGTTGTGTCCTTATAGAGAGAAAAGAATCTTGACAAGGGCAGAGACACCATAGAGAGAAAATGATGTGGAAACATATAGAGAAAGTCATACAGAAGTTTAAGAAGACCCAAGAAGCCAACAGAGAAGGATGAACAGAAGATTGCCTCACAGCACTCAAAACAAACCCACGTGGACAACATCTTGATTTTGGACATCTAGTCTCCAGAATTGTAAAGCAATAAATCTATTGCTTTAAACCCACACAGTTTGTGGTCCCTTGTTATGACAGCCTCAGGAAACTAATAGAGTATTCCTCCAGCAAGACTCAGACATAACTGGGCACAGAATTGGATTCTTGCAGTCACACAGGAGGGATCCTCTGATTATTGTAATTTAGATATTAAAGGGAAGGGAGGGAAACTTAGGAGCACTCAGGTAGCAGCTCCCTCTCTTCCTGTTGCTTTCAGAGTGTGTCATCCAGTTTCCTCATTGTGTCACAAGAGTCAGTTCTGAGCCCTGCTGGAATTAAAGCCCTTCAGAATACTCCTAATTTGATATGGTATAGTGGATGGTAATAATATAAATACTAAATATAGTGTGAACTCCTGCTGGGTTAATTTCACAATATCCTTAGCACCTCACTGGTTATTGACAGTTAACAATCAATGATTATCCTATGAACTACACCTACATACACTTTTCTATGTAGGAGTCTCCCCCAAACACCTGCTCTCTTTTATTCCAAGAATGACCAAGGTTACCTGTCCTCAGAGTTTGGGGTAAATAAAATGATCCATTAACAACCCAGAAGAATGTTGCTAAGAATTGGATGGCCTTTTCCAGTGCGTTGAGTGGACCAAGGATAATATTGACTATATATATTTTGAAGCTTGCTATTTGCCTTGACAATATATGATGATTCTTTCTCTGAGTCAATGAATATTCCTCTACTATATAATTTTTAATATCTATAGATTTCTTTATTCAGGAACCACAATGCATAGTTAACTTAATGAATCATCATTTTGTGAACTATGTGATGGACAAAAGTTGAGATAGTCATTGAGTACAGGGTTATGAAAGCCAAGGCACTGGCTATATCATCACATGTTTTTCTCTTCCTTAATCTCAGTGGTGTTTTGTTTTGTTTTGTTTTGTTGTCAGTGAGAGAATGTGCTTCTTGAATGTCATTCTCTAGAACATTTAGTAGGGAAAGTCTATCATCTCCCAAATGATGTACCATTAAAATATTTTTATTTAGAATACTAGACACTACTTTGGACCTTGTGTAATAGCAATGAACAAGACAGATAGGCCTCTGCTTTCTTACAGTTTAAAGTCTAAGGAGAACACTGTACTAATTACTTTCTTGTCACTATGACAGAACGCATGACGTAAAGAACTCAAGTGGAGAAAGGTTTGTTTTGTTCACTGTTTCAGAGGTTCACTGTTTCAGAGGTTTCACGGGAAGGGAGTCATCACAAAAACAGTGTTCTCATTTCTCCTTCATTCAAGCCATAGTCCAAGAAATGGTGCCACCCAACTTTAGGACAGTTTTCCTCTCTCATTTAACTCCCTCTGGAAATAGCTTCAAAGACGCATGCACTGATGCACTTCACCAAACTGCAGAGCGCTTCTAAAGACAGTCAAGTTGACAAGGGAAGCTTAACCGCCATGTACGCACAGACAAGTGCTAGCAGCGAGGAAAGCGAAGCAGGTGATTTGAAAGAAACAGGTAGAGAATAAGTTGCTTCTGACAGAAAAAGAGAAAGTAGCGTGTTCATTGAGACACGACGAAAAGAGCTTAGATCTTGAATATTGTATGAAGAGGACACAGGCAGAAGCATGAGTTACTGAAAGCTTCAATGTGTTCAGGAAATGAGTGGGCCAAAGTGTCCACATCGTGTGTCACAATAAGTGACATCAGAGAAGCATTCAAGAGGCAGGCAGGTATTGGATGTAGTAGACACTCTTAAGACATGATTAAAACAGCCATAGTAAATGTTGAATACAGTGGGCTATACTTTGGAAGGTTTTAATCTGGGGGTGTTAAACACCAGCTCTGTTTAAGAGGACTGCTGAAGACAAAGGCTGTAAAAAGCACAAGAGAAACAAGGGAGAGCGATAGCAGACTACTCCTGTCTAGTGGGGAGAATTGCTGGCAGCTTACACTGGGCTGGTGGCTGTCGGAAGAAAAATGACTGAATTCAAACTATATTTGGATAACAGGCAGGAATGCTGACCAAGCTAAATTGGATGGGTGAATTAACGGAAGCAGTAAAGTATGACAACATTTTATTACGAAAAATCACAAACTCATGTGGAAAGAATTGAGGGTTTAATGTCTATGCCCCGTGGAGACTATATAATTAACACTGGGTGTACTTTTTTCATTGGCTTTATCCATCCCACTATCAATCAATCATCTGATGTTATTCTTCAGTGCTCATAAGGTGAAAGTTGAAGACATCAGCACATTTCATCCACATCCTTCTAGTGTAGTGTACATATTGTTAACTAGGACCAGTATTTGGTGACACTTGGTAAAAGGCAAAACTCTACTGCATGCAATATAATGAGATTTGGGACGTGCCTGTACCTCTATGAACCCAATTCAGGGTCTTTCATTTTTACTCTGTTCTTACTCTAAATGGTTGTTGTTGTTGTTGTTGTTGTTGTTGTTGTTGTTGTTGTGAGAATTGTCCATGGGCATTGTAAATATACAGCAGTGTCCGTAGCCTCTACCCACTAGATGTCAGTAGTACCACACACCCTTTCCTCAAATTTTAAGGACACAAAAACTATCAACATCGCCAAAAAAATAATATGGGAGGAATTGTTCCCACTTGATAGTTACTGTTTTAGATAGTATGGAGATACAAACTTGTCTGTCTTCCAGAAATTCTCTTCATATTCCTCACCAGATAAATAAGCAAGCAAACATAACTCTCCTTAAAAGTAACCAGAATTGTAGACTTATTAGCTTCATAGATTAGCCTTAACTGTTGTAGAACTTCATCTAAGTGTAATACTGTATGCACTCCTTTGTAGAAGATTCCACTTATGATTCACCCATACTGTGTATAGGAGAGCTTTGTTCCTACACCATTGTTTCTTTAGTCATTCAATTATAGAAGGGTAGTTGGTGATCTCTGGTTTTATATATTATAGATAAATTTGATATAAACACTCTTATATAGTTTGGGTCTCTAGCATACCCTACTGTGCTTTTAATTTGTACTTCCCTGATAATGCTAATGGTGAGTGTTTCTCACATGTTTATTAATTATAAATTATACTTTATATAATTATAAATTATAAAACTTAGACTTCTCAGTTTTAAAACCAAGCAGTAGTTTTTTTTTCAGTACTATGATATATGTATGTACATGTCTATGGATCATATGTCATATATGTACATGATATATACATATATAGTGAAGTGTCTATTAACTTACTGTAACTCTACCAGTCCCTGCAACTAGTTTATTTTCTAGTTGTTGGAAAAATTCTCTAATAAGCAAGTTCCAACAATGAAGGTGCTGCTCTGGCTCATAGTTTAAGAGCATACAGTCCATCATGGAAGGTAAAGAATGGATTAATATTGATGCTGATTTACTTTATCTTTTTAATTCAGCCTGGATTCCAAGCCTATAGAATGGTGCCACTCAAATTCAAGGAGTATATCCCCTCCTCAGGTAAACTTGTCTGAAAACACCCTTGTAGAAAAACACAAAGGCATATCTCCTAGGGGATTCCAAATCCAGGCAAGTTGAATAGCCATCCCAATTTCTATCTTAAAAATAGAGATATGAAACATTTCAAATTGCAACATGACCATATAGCATAACTGACTTTGAAACATTTCAGATTTTTTTTATGTATTATTTTTTATAACATATTTATCTTGGCTGAGGGTGTGCATGTGCCATGGCACATGTACGAAATTCAAAAGACAACATGGAGTTGGTTTTCTCCTTCTACCACGCAGGTCCTGAGGATGAAACTCAGATCATGAAACTCGGCAGCAAGTACCTTTACCATCTTGGGTAAAGAGGGCTTGAGATATAGCCAGCCCAGATTTTGCATTTTTTCAATTAGGGAACACATGACTTAGAGTTTCGTTCAATGAGTAGAAGTATTTAATTTTCGTGATGTTAAGATTTCCCAATATTTATTGCATTGTTACTATTTCCTCTGTCCTAAAATCTTGCATTTTATTCTCAGAGTCTCAGAGAATTCTCCTTGGACTTCTTCTTGAGGCATTTTAGCAGCAATACATCAATCTGAGGTTCATGTTCATAACATTTTTTAAAATTATTTGAGCTATAATTTCTGAGGTTTTTTTTTCTTTCTTTAAAGTCTCCTAATAAAACCAGTCACTAACTTGTCATCCTTACATTCTAAAATGTATGGCAAATCTGTTTTATTGACTGTGTTTCATAATTGTTTGGCTTATTTGTCGCATGTTAGTGCCATAGAAATGGAAAGCCAGTGAGCTTGATTATGCTACAAAATATGCCATATGGAGAGAGAGAATTCTAACTCTGTGAAAGTAAGTTAGCAGGAGAAAATCAGGCCAACATGAGAAAGTCTCGGGAGTGAGTGGTTACAGAGGAGGGATTTCCTACAGTACAGAAATAAGCCCTGGGTGTCTTTTCAGTTCTGTTACATCCTCCACAGCAAGTGAGGAGAGTCTGCTAAGGGCACGTGAAGGTTAATGACAGCCATCCAATCATATCACAGCAGATGAAGAACATTTGATCAAGTATAATAACTAGTCACTAAAATAACTAGACCACATCAAATTATCTTGTTTGTTAAGATAAATGTATTGGATTAGTCATTTTACTAAATCTATGGATTGATATTTAACTAATTAAACTCATTTCTTCTATAAGAAGTGATTAATCCTTTTGATGTTGCAGTGTCAAGTAAACAGGATGAGTTGATTTGGAGAGGAACAGAAATTAAATAGAGTTTTCAGCAAAGAATATGTACATTTAAATCTATTTAGAATTCAAGCCATTACCACGGCTATGTTTAATTTCTAAAATTCCCTATACACTAGGCAGCAAACAAAGAAATGTAGAGAAATGAACTGCCCTCACTAGCTTCTCGGCCAACTGAAGATACAGAACACAGCATATTTGGAGAGTGACTGGAAATGTTTTAGTGACGCAGAAGCAATGGGACACTACTAACTGAAGGTAGTCAGGGAAAGCTCACGCACAATGTGAATTTTAACACATCAGACAAACAGACAAGTAAAACAGAGTTGCAAGTGATAAAGTCCAGTGTGTACTATGCAGAACATACATTGGAATTTTTTTATGAAACACAAGTCATCAAATAAAGAGGGATATTTAAATGGGTGGGTAGATAGGTGCCTTCTGAAGTTCTATTCCCATTGTCATCTCTTATTGATGTCTCTAGACAATGTACATCCAGTAGATGGTGAGAGAAGAAAATATTGCTCTGATTGTTTGGAGGGGATGGAAGCACAGTGCAGCAAAGGCAGATTGGAGCAGACGCAAATAGAGACATCACAAAAGGGTGTACAGCACAGTGCATGTATGGGCAGGCAAGAAAGGGCAACATATTCTTCCCAAGCACCCCAAATTTCATTCCATGACAGAGCTCCTTCTTTCACCATCTAGCTCTCAGAAAGAGAAGTGAAAGGAAGGCTCTGCAGTTTTCCAACACTACAAGGAAGTCACTAAGCATAACACAGCAGAAGCAAATAGTGAGATAGAAAAAAACAATACCAACTTTACACTTACAGTAGCCAAGGTCAGCAGGAAGATCATCAAATATGAGTCAAGTTATCAGAGGCATCAAAAAGGAAAATAATACAGAAAAGTTCAGGAATGAAACAGTTTTTAAGTAGATTGGAGGCAATTAAAGTCAAATTGAAAAGGGATTAAGAAATAAGTGAATTAAGAAAACAAAGGAATTTCATCTTCCAGGTATGATGGAGCAATTAATACCTGACTGGTGCTACCACCATTAACCAGTGATATGCTGGGAAATGTTTAATTTTCAGATCCACAATACAGAAAGAAAAAGATCAGCGGTTTATAGAATTTGTATGTTTTCATGGTATATGTACCTTCTAGACTCTCCCTAAAAACACCTACTTATCAACTTGGCTGATTTCAAGAAACCAGTGATTTGGTACCTGTCTGAATTTTCATATAATGATACAATTATTTCTTGAGAATTCCATTCAATGTATGTTGATCATAATCACCCTTCTCCTCCTTCTCTTCCTTCTCCTCCTCCTCTTCCTTCTCCTCTTCCTATGTCCTCCCAGACCTTATCACACTTTCCTATCCCCCATCCTTTGTGTTTTCATTTTTGTAAGTCCATCAAGTCTAACTTGTGTTACCCACAGACATGTGCGTAGGAGGCCATCCACTGGAGTGTGGTGAACCTACTGGGTGCCATACCCTTAAAAAAAAACTAGCTTTCCTTCTCGCAGCGGTATCAACTGTCAACAGTTTCTCACCTAGGGGTGGGACCTCATGCATACTTCCCCTCTCCACGCTCCGATTTGTCTAACTTGAGCTTGTGCCAATATTGTGTATGTACTAACAACTTCTGTGACACTGTCCTGCTGTGTCCTGAAAACACTGTTTCCCTGTAGTCACCCCACTATCTCAGACTCTCACAATATTTTCGTCTCCTCTTCTGCAATGAGCCCTGAGATTTGAGAGGAGGGACTATGATAAAGACATTCCATTTAGGGCTAAGACTTCTTCAGTCTCTCATTTTTCTGCACCTTGACAAGTTGTGGGTTTCTGTGTTAACCACCATCTACTGCACAAAGAAGCTTCTCTGATTAGGATTGAGAGACGAACTAATTTATGGATATAGCAATAAGTCTTTAGAGTCAGCTGAAACCAGAATAACAGTAGTAGGTTCTACCCTGAGGCATATGAGCTTTCTAGCCATGTGTCCTTGTCCCCAGTAATGGTGTCAGGTGAGGATTCTATCTTGCACAGTGAGCCTTAGATCCAATCAGAAAACAGTTAATTAGTCCCATAATATTCATGCTACTATGGCATCAGTGGGAATATCTTGCCAAGCCAATCGTTATTGAAGCTCACAATGTTCACAGCTAGGAAAGACTGATGATTTCTTTTCTCCTCCATCAGCATGCATGGATGCTGGTGTGGATGTGTGGAAAAATAAAAACTTATTCAATGTTGGTGGAAGTATAAACTGGTGAAGCCACTATGGAAATTAGTGTATGGGTTTCTAGAAAAGCTAGGAATAGAATAAACATGATCCAGCTCGACTACTCCTGGTATATATAACCAAATCATTCTCTGTCCTACTAAAAAGATTATTGATCATCAATTTTCATTGCTTCAGTATTCACAATAGCCAAGAAATGGAGATAGTCTATTTGACTGCCAATTGATGAACAGATAATGAAAATGTGGTACATTTATACATTGGAATATTATCAGCTAAGAAAAAAAAAGAAATTTGTAGGTAAATGGATAGAACTAGAAATTATCATTCTAAATGAGGCAGCCCAGACCCATAAGATAAATATCCCATGTTCTCTCGATATGTGGATGCTAAAGTTGAAACTTTAGATACATGGGTTCAAAGGGGAATACCCATAGAGGTTAGAAAACTAACAAGGGGCCAGGTTGTGGTGGTGGTTTTCAAGGAAAGGGAGATAGAACACAAGGGGTATAAAGTAGGAAAGAAGAATAATGGATGAAGGATTAACTTGGATCTGGGATGACAGATCAGGATAGAGGAGGGTGTCTGGGGAGGGATAACTAACATTGAAAGTCTTTGAAAAGTCATATGGAAACCTACTATCATAGAAACTTCATAAAATGCAGAAAGAGGCAAGGAGAAAAGAAGGGAGGGGGGAGGGAAGGAGGATGGAGGGAGGGACAGAATAGAGAGAGGGAGGGGGAGAGAAAGGAGAGAGGAGAGGAGAGGAGAGGAGAGGAGAGGAGAGAGAGAGAGAGAGATTTTAAATCGAGTTTCCCTATAACCCAATAACAGGGGGATAATGCCCCTGCTAGACATCATAAGCTAACAAACCAAAAGCCCAGGTAAGGAATGGGTTTTCTCTTTTGGACTTTTTGGTCAGTAGGATCTCATAGACCTCCACAAATATTACAGGCCATTGTCATTGCTCTTGGGTTTTCTCTAGAACTTGCTGGTAACACTAATTGCTGAAGACACCACATACTTGAATCATAGAACATGATGGAACCCAGTCACTACCAACCTGAAAGCATTGTCCTAAATGAAGATCTTTCATAAATCAAAAGATTTGACTCTTGTGAACAGTGACTCTGGAACACCATCATTAAGGTCATCTACAGCAACACACAACTTGTTTTCCTGTAGACTGCATTAGATAACTCTAGATTGCAACAGTACATTGCTACAGAAGTATGAAAAATATTAAAAGAAACTAGGTCCAGAATTCTATGTCCAGGCACCACACATTTCTTTGTGTGAGAAAGAAGAAATGGGCCTGGGAAGAGATCTCATTCAGTATAGTGCAATCTGGCTGGGGATCTTTTTTTTATAGGTACTTTAAGACGTACTAAAGAGCCAAGCAATGGTAACACATGCCTTTAATCCCAGCACTCGGGAGGCAGAGACAGGCAGATCTCTTTGAGTTCAAGGCCAGCCTGGGCTACAGAGCAAGATCCAGGGACAAGCACCAAAACTACACAGAGAAACCCTGTCTCAAAAACAAAACAAAACAACAAAAAAAGAAGTGTTAAAGAGCACTCTTCCAACTGATGGGAAGTGATACTAGACTCAAAGTCCTAATACAGGAAACAATGAAATAGGACTAGGTAGTTTCTAATATATATATATATTCACACACACACACACACACACACACACACACACACATATATATATATATATACATATGTTAAACATAGAGAAAGGGTAAGTATCTAGCCGTTTCCATTTAGTATTATCTAGAGTCTAAAGAAGCAAAATCCAATTAAAAAATCAAGACAGAAGTGATTCCAAATAAGAAGTTAACCTGCTTTTATTTTAGGCAACATAATTTTATACACAGAAAATGAGTAAAATATGGAATAGCCTACACCTAATAAAATTTATACAGTCACTTGATAAAAGGTCAATATCCAAAAATTAATTGCATATCTATGTTCTAGGAAAAGCAGTTGTAAATTGAAACTTTTAAAAACTTTAATAGCATCATAAAGTATGAAATCCTGAGGAAAAATTAGCAAAAAAAAAATAAGGCATTGATTCTGAACACCACAAAATTTTTTTCAGAAAGTATTAATAAAATTTAAAAGAATATAAAAAGGTATCACATTCATAAACTACAGAACTCAAGATGTCTACTCTTTTCTATTTGATTTATACATTTAAATTCAATTTCAATCAACTTCCTATTCTGTATTTTGATAAAGTGGGCAAATAGATTAGAAATTTTATTATTCATGGGAATATAAAGGACAGAGAATAGACAAAACAATATTGTAAAAGAATAAAATTGCAGGAGATACACCATGTAACTCACTCTTACTATAGCATTTCTATAATCAACATACAGTAGTAGCAGCATAAACACAGACTTGTACAAAGTGTAGCACAATAGAGAATTCACAAATACACCAACCATGTACATAACCACGCCTTCGAATGATTTCAACATAGGCTCCAAAAGAAAACCAGACTTTTCATCAAATGATGCTGGAATAAATGGAAACAAATAGAACAAACCTGAAAAAAAAAACAACAAATTCAACCCCTACCTTTGAATAAACATAAAATCAGATCGTATATATGAGTATAAAATCAAGAACTAAGAAATGTATAGATGTGTGTAAAATTCTCTCTCTCTCTCTCTCTCTCTCTCTCCACACACACACACACACACACACACACACACACACACACACACACACACGTA
>CABHPQ010172395.1:58141-91623 GCA_902168405.1 Peromyscus aztecus
ACAACACAGACACACACACACACACACACACACACACACACACACACGCGCGCGCGCGCGCGCGCGCGCGCACGCGCGCAGAGAGAGAGAGACAGACAGAGAGAGAGACAGAGAGAGAGACAGAGACAGAGAGAAATAAATACAATTTTAAAAGCTCTCTTACATCTTTTTTAAAAATTAACTTGAACTGCATCAAAATTTAAAACTTCTGCTTTTCCAGACACCATCACAAAAATGAAAAGGCAGTACACCTGGTGCTGGCTGTAATTAACAATGCTATAGTGCCTACAGTAGACAGCAGTCTCCCCTTATCTCAAGGGAAGCATTCCAGGAGCCAGTGGATATCTACAACCATGAATCATACCAAACCTTATGTACAAAGCACAATAAGATGCTACTTAGAAAACGTTCCTGAATTCATGCTCCCTGAACACAATCATCACAATGCAACAGTCAGGCTGAAAACAGAGGGACTAAAGGCTAGAAAGCATGCATGGAATAAAACACTGGACAGAGGGACAATTTATAACCCAGGCAGTCCAGGACCAGAGTGCTCAAAATCCCATTCCATTACTCAGCTGGCAAGTCACTTAAAAACTGTTCATTTCTGAAATTATCTAGTATTTCAAGATTCCTCTAAATTGTGGGTAATTCAAACCATGGGAAATGATCCATAGATAACGAGGCTAATACTTGAAACAGATAGATTTGAGGACCATCACCACAGAAAGAAGAAAGGAAATACTGAAATGATCCAGTTAGTAAAAATGCTTGTCATACAACCATGAGAACCCAAATGTTACTCTGAGCACCTGTGTAAAAATCTGAACATGATGGTATTTGTCACCCCTAGCACTGGGGTGACAGAGACCTGTTGATTCTTGAGCTCACTGGCCACCCAGGCTTGCCTACTTAGCAAGCACCAGCTGCCCTGAAGTGTTCCTGTCTCAACAAAACAAGATGGACAGATGCCAAAGAATGACACTTGAGGTTGATCTCTGGCCTTCTCACACATGAGCACACATGTTGCATGTGCACCCACACACACAGGTACCTTCGTACATATGAACACACACAAACACACAAACAAATAAAAAGTGAAACTATATGAGGTAACGAATTTTTAGTAGTGTAGAATGATCATTTCATACTTTACCAAAACACCAAGTGATACATCTAAATATATACAGGTTTTATTTTTCAATTATGTCTTAGTAAAGCTGGAAGAATAAAAAAATAAAAACACAAGACACAGACTGGAAGAAAATATTTGTAATGTGTGCAAATGTGTCTAACAAAATATTACATAAAGAATTATAAATAAAAGCATAAGCAAGACAAACTATAAAAATGAAAGAAAATTGTTAAGCGTTGTTAGCAGAAATGCAGGTCAGTAAGCCAGTGGTGTCATGGAAATATCCAAAGCTGAAAACACTATAGTAGTACAGTTGAAGAGCAAACAGAGCTTCCACACATCACATGGGGGATTATAATGGCACTGTCATGTTACAGAGCATCTTGGCAAGTTCTTAACAATTAGACATATACCAGATATATGATTCAAAACTCTTTTAAGTATTCTCCAAAAGAATTAATACATAACATATATGTTTATGAAAAATCATGTAGATGAGTGTCGATAACAGCAAATGCCAAAATGTCGAAAAATCCTAAATGTCCACTAAATTAAGGATTAAAAACATTGTGAATATTGATGCAATGAGATTTTGCTCAGCAATAGAGACTGAAAAGCCACAATGTCATTGGCATAATAATTTTCTTTCTTTTCACACTGTGGATTGAACCTAGGGCCTCACATGTCATATGCACACAGTCCACCACTGAGCAATATCCCCAGGGTTCTAATTTTTTTTTTTGAGACAGAGTCTCACTAAGTTTCCCAAGCTAGTTTTGAACTCACCCTATAGCCAGCACAGGTTTTGAACTTGTGGTCCTCCTGCCTCAACCTCCCAAATAGTGAGGTCTGAAACTTCAGGCTCAACTTTGAAAAAAAATATTTAGAAGGGCATTCAGCAAAAGAAATGACAGAAAACACACAGTAAACCATTACAATTCTATGAAATTCTAGAGAATGTACAACAAATCTCATGTGATAAAGAGTAGATTCACATTTAAGTGAAGCGGTAAATCGAGGGAAAGGATTGTAAACAGGCATGAAAGACGTAGCTGGAGGAATGAAAGCTTATATTGCAAATGAAGTGTTGTTCATGCAAGGTACATAACTTATAAAACCTCATCAAAGTTTATACTTAAAGTTTATACATTGTTTTCTGTAAATTATGTCTCAATAAAATCTATCTTATTATTAACTTATTATTTTAAATACATGGTGGTGGGCATAAGACTAGCCACCATTTTTCAAGTATCTTGTGGGATAAACTTTTTGCACTATGAAGAGGTATGTCTGCCAAGGCACCTTCTAATTGGCTTAATAAATAGCTGAACAGCCAATTGATAGGCAGGAGAGGGTAGGTGGGACTTCTGAGCAGAGATAGGAACTCTGGGTAGGAATCAGAGTGGTAATTGGATGTACTGTATGGAGGAGAGGTAACGAGCCATATGGTGTAGCATCGATTAATATAAATGGGTTAATTTAAGTATTAAGAGCTAGTTCGTAACAAGCCTAATCTAAGGCCAAGCTTTCATACTTGATAAGAGGTCTCCATGTCATTATTCAGGAGCTGGATGTATAAAGAAAGTCTGACTACAGTACCTTGTATACATTAGTCACTCTGTGGAGGGTTGAAATACACTACCGTCCTTATAACATCATTGAGGCATGAACGGTGATGAAAACTCACACTGAGGAGTGAAATAATCTGCTCAGGTCACAGCACAGGGAAGGGATCCACAGAAAGCCAGCACCCAAAGCTACTATGAGGGGAAATGAAGATACATGTGTGATGACAGAGACCTTATCAATATAGGGATTTTTTCCACGTGACTTGGTCTTTTCAGTGGAGTCATAGGTGGGACCACCTATTTGGGTAGAGATGGATGGAGCCTGTGGGGAAATCTAGAATGATCCCAACTGAAGTAAAATAAAAAATTCCAAGACCGCCAGGCCTTCAGTGGGGCAGAGAAAAATGTAGCATGTATGTGGTGGGGGTTGGGGACAGAGCATGTGAGACTCTGCCACTTTCTCTGTCATCTTCTAAAAACAAAGATCAGTGATGACAGTGACAGAGGCACAATCAAAGTGTGAGTGTATAAATCTGTCCCAGGCAGGGATGACCCAAAGGCCTCCGGGAGTGACTGATAAAAGCCATCTTAGCTGAAGTATAAAAAATATCTAATATCTGTCCCAGTTGAGGGGGAAACTGGCAATTCTCTTTTCCTTTTTTAATTATAATATTTGACTTAACTATGGTTCTGTCAGACTACTAAATTGGAAATGGAATAAAATATAGTAGATAGAAATTTTGGCTGAGCCAATTAAAATATCCCATGGAGAGTCTTTCCTGTCCAAGCAACATTATGAACCTCTGAATAAATTGGGTCTGGGCCCTGGTTTGTTATTTTTAATTTGGACTAGTAGAGTAGATATTAAAAAGGCTGAAATTTGGAGCATATCCAGTCATTCACATGCTGATCGAAACTCTAATGTGTCAAAAATTGGCGTCGCCTCCACAATCTTGACTTCCCCTCTCAGTGCCAACATGTGTCCATTCCTTTCCTTCCCATGGAAGCAATCTGACCTAAAAATTGTCCACCTTCACCAGTGGGTGTTTATCCTTTCCTCCTGTGCCTATAACCACCCTTTGTTAACGGTACTTGTCTCAGTTAGGGTTTCTATTGCTGTGACAGGATACCATGACCATGGCAACTCTTATAAATGAAAACATTTAATTGGGGTGGCTTACAGTTTCAGAGGTACAGTGCATTATCATCATGGTGGCACATGATGGCACGCAGGTAGATGTGGTGCTGAAGAAGGACATGAGAGTCCTACATCTTGATACACAGGCTATAGGAAGTGAAATGTGTCACTGGGCATAACTTGAGCATAGGAGACCTCAAAGCGTGTCCCCACAGTGACACACTTCCCCAATAAGACCATACCTACTCCAACAAAGCTACGCCTCCTAATAGTGCCACTCCCAACGGGCTTATAGGGATCAATTACATTCAAACTACCACAGTACTGTTCATAAAGATAGTTCTGTAGTCAAGTATATTTGGGAAACATTGTGTTAAATAGTTACAAATGCCTGCTGCAAAACCTCTCAGAGTGTAATGTGCTCCCACGCACAGAGAATCTCCAAGGGTGAGATTTAAAAAAAAAATGATGATGAAGCCCCTGTGGTTGTAGAATTACCTAAATTCACCTTGGGAAACATTGGCCTAAATTGCAGTAACTGTTCTCAACCATCCCCTCTGTTCTCAGTCTCTTGTTTAATGCCATGCTGCGTACTACTCTTGGGGAAATTATCTCCAGTCATAGTATTCTTGAACTAGGTCTTCTGTGCTGAGGATTTTGTACCACACATAGTACCTGTTCACAATGTCAAAACCTCTGCCAGGGTGAGCCACAAGGCTTTTGTTGCCCATCTTTTATAGCAGCAGCTACAGCCACTCACGGGCTGTCAGCAATAGGGAAATAGTTCTTTCCAAAAGAAAATAAAATTTTGGATGTTAACCTTCAAGAGGAGATAACAAGAATAAATAATACGATAACTTAAAAATGTGTTTGAGTGACTCCCAAAGTTCAGATGCAGAGGGGGCCATCATAGGTGTCCAGAGACCACTGTTGTTTTAAATCCCAAGGTTTTACATGGTGACCAGCAGGTAGACATGAGTCAGAGCATGGGCTGGTGGGAACGGCTTGCCCAGAAATTTCTTACTGCAGAAAGAACGTTCTCATTAAACAATCTACCTCATCTGAGATAAGCAAAGCCAGTTCAGTTTCCACAGTTAGAATCGTCGAAGCTCCAGGAGTCTGCTTGTAGTACTCAAAGAGAATGGACTTCTCAAATGTTTCTTGGGTTCCAGTGAGTCTAACGAATTCCATGTATGCAACAGACTGCATGTGTATTATCTAAGTTATTCCCAAATATGTTATACCTAAAATTATTTGGATACATGAGATCCAAATATGTTTTGACCCTAAAATTAAAGATATGAACAGACTTTGGTTTGGTTTGGTTTCATAAACCCATGACTGGCATAAAAAGAGCTTGTTTCTTTAAGGAGTGTATACAGAGGCTCTAGAGCTTGCTACTGTTTAATTGATTCATTTTTTTTTTTTAAAGAAAGATGTTGATGAATGAATCCAGCCCTCATGGGATGCCAGGAGAGGAAGGAGGGGCTTGTGGGAGAGGGAGGAGCTAGGGAGGGGCTCTTCCACTTTATGGAGGCTCCCAAATCCTTGGTACTTCAGGCCTCACACTACTCTCTAAGAAGCTGTGCTTACTGTCTGAATCCATGCCAGGCTAGGAAAACCCCTCTTTTAAGCCTTGGAGAGTTCCAGGCTGTGAGATTAAAAAGTAAACATGAACAGGGAGGGGGAGAGGGTACGGATAGAAAGAAAAAGAAAACTGAAGAGTGAGTCTATTCACAGACTGAGACAGCTTGGCATCTCTGGCCTGCAAGCCTCCACCGAGGTTTTGAAATAAAAAGACACAGCGCTTGTTCAAAATGTCAAGAAAGAAAGATCTGCTTTGGAATGGTGTGGGTCCCAGCAATCACATGCCTCTGGTCTGGAAAACAGCAAGGAGGGTTCCCAGGCACCACAATAAGACTGCAAATGAATGAATTTGTCCTAAAAATCGTTGAGAGGTGAGAAGCCACAGCACTGATCTCTCGGGATGTGCGGGTCCCCACGGTACTGTTCTTATGACTGTGCAATCAGAGCTACTAAACCCCACATGCACAGCAACAGAGAAGCAATATTAGGTGACCTGCCTACCATGTTTGAGGGAGCAGCTAGGTCACTCAGCACCTTTATTATATACAGCTGAACAAGGAGGTGGATTAGCTAATCAGGGCAGGGGTATGTGTAAGCTAACTCATGCTGCAGTCATGTATGTCGAAGAAGGTGTGATAGATATTTTCTGTATATACTGTCAACATCTCTTCTTGGGCCAGGGGAAGGTTTTGTCTTTCCCCTTGAGCTTCATCTGAGAAAGCTTTGCCACTCCCATGGGGTCCTTAACACAGCCGTGCTCACATCAACAAAACACCTTCATTCAGGACTTCATTCACCCCCCATAGTATCCACAAATCAATTGATCGGTTGGTCACTGTGTCATCTGAGTCGGATTCAGTGAAGAGGCTCTGCTTAGGGCTGCAGCTACACTGCTTCATACTGCAAGACTTAAGGGAGAGCCAAGTGGCTCCGGTCCACTTCTTTCTCTTTCTCCTTAGGCCACAAGTCTGCTCTAGTTATTTTCTACTCCAGTCATGAGACCTAAAACACAAGTTTCAAGTCCCTGGTAGTCTACAGACATCATTGAGCAAGATCAATCAAAGGGCCAAACCCAAGGCCAAGGAGTGAAAAACTACACTCCCTTCCTGAGAAACAAGTTACAAAACTCCATGGCAAAATGTGTAGATAAACAAAGAGATGAAAAACTGGCTTCTCTAACCCTAATGGATTGTTATCTCTTCAGTTTTGAAGACCTCTAAATGTCTTCTCCAGATCACTAATTCTTTGCCAATTAGTAGCTGGACAGCATTGTAGACGTGTTTGTGCCTCTGAAGCTTAGTTCTTTACACATGGTAGAAATCAGATGATCAATGGTTAGATAATGTGTAGGACAGTGGAGAGGAAGGACTCTCGGGAGCTTTTCAGAGGAAGTCAGCAGGGCAGGAAAGGAAGGAAGATGTATTAATTGGTGCCCTTTGTCAGACTTTACTAATTACAATGGATAAGCAGAAGTCAATGTCAACTTCAGATATTCCTCCATCTTCTGGAATCATCAGAGTGCATACCCCTTGGAACCATGGCCCAGCAGGCTTCTTACACTTTCCTCAGTGCTCACAGCTGTTGAAGCTCTCAGACAGTATGTGAGAAGTGGAGTCATGGTCAGTATGTCTTTCCACCCAACACAGATGGAAATTTCTGCCACAGGACATCCCATGCGGACTCAGCAATCTAGACATCCAGGAAAAATAAATAGCGGGGGGTAAAATTTTCACGAATGGGAAATGGAAGACAGGAGAGTTCAGAGTTGAGAAATTCTACTTTCTCCCCTTTCAGTGAATTGAGGCCTAACATTATTTCTCTCCAGTAGTCTATGGGGAGATCTCCCAACTAACTGGAAGATGCACCCGCTCTGGCTACGCAACTCTGGTCTTGAAATAGTAGGTAGGTAAGAAATGTATCACCCTTGTATTACTTCCCCTTGTCCCACAACCCATTTGTACTTTTCTACTCTACTTGGGTTTTTCTACTCTACTTTGGGTTTAAATACCCAAGTATTTAGTTCTTGATTTGGGATCTGTTTTCTGGGTGACCAGGAGAGAGCTGAAGAGACACTGATCTTGACCATGAAAGACAGGTCCTACTGTAATTGGACCTACTTGTTCACATGGCAGAGGTACCTGGACTGCAAGTCTATGTCTCCAATATTAAGGGATTGTCTCACTGTGCATTCTATGGTGCTGGAGAATAATGACTGTCTAGGCAACTCATCCAGTAGTTCAGAACTCATTTTCTAGACTCAGCAGGGCACTTCACTGAGTAGGAAACTAATAAAAAGAAAATAACTCAGTCAAGCCATCCAGAGGCAGAGATCCCAACTGCAACCCGTCATAGAGGTGGGTTTCTTCCCTAAGATGGTACCTTGTATAGGACTGGACTCAGTCCTATAATAAATGATGGTCAGAGGGAGGTGACTCAATTTGACTCCCAAGCTCAGGAAATCACACTGAGACAGCATCATCCATGTAGGTGTAGTGGCCCGGGAGAAAAAGAGCCCCTAATGAGAAAGAACAGAAAGGCATTCTGGAGGGTCTGAATCCAATGAGAGTGTAACATCTAGTAATCCCTCACGTACTAAAATAAACTGAGCAGATGAATAAAGAAAGGGAACATAACAAGAAGGGAGGACACTGGCCAGGGTCAACCTTCACTCTTCTATGCCAAAGAATATACTGTTGTGTTTATCATGCTGAGGAGCACAGAGGCTGTAACTGGATGCTCCAGGAGGTGCCTGAGTTAGACCTGAAGGACTCTTGAGTCAACTGTCCCTCCTGCCTCCTGACATTTACCCTGATCATGCCCTGTGCTCTACACTAAGGGAACAGAAGGATGTAAAGACAGCTTGCCAGTGTTGTGGACCAAAATATCAAGTACAAAAATTCTGAAGGTGCCCAGTACTGTCAAGGAGAGGAACCAGACCCCTACAGGCTCAAATTATTCTGGATATCCAGGGGAATCTCAGAACCTTGACTGTGCTGGCCCCAGCCCTATACTCCATCCTTCATGGTTTCTTGACTACGCCATTAAGTGGCCCCAAAACTCCTGGGGTGAGCATCTACATGCAGTGGATCCAAATTCATATTGAACATTATGAAAAATATGAGACGCTTGCTTGTGACTCATCACTGGCTCTGAGTACTTAAGTCTACAGTGCCAGAAGTTTCCTTCATTTCTATCAGTTCCCTTCCATGGAGCAGCCTTCAGGGTTAAATGGACCAGGACTGGTCTCCATCTTCTGCCCCATTGCTCTCACACAACTGAATGGGTAGAGCCTGAAGGCCAGATTGCTGTTGGAATGTGGGGTTAGAGATCTGTCTAGTGACCTGTCACTCACCAAGATGTGACCCAGAGTGGACAATACTGGCCCCAAAAGGCCCTGGCCTTCTAGAGTCACAGTCTGGTGGAGAAGGGATGTTATAAGTATTATTCTCAGAAATGGATTGTGCTAGCTGAGTGCCAGGCATATGCCTGTAATCTCAGCACTTAGAGATTGAAGCAGAAATACTGTAAATTCAAAAAGAATTTGTACAATTTACAATTCAAAAAAAGGCTTGTGTTATCATAGCTAACAAAAGAAAAATGGATTTAATTTTCTGTTTATTATGATTTCTACCACATACACAAAAAGTACATATATGATTTTAAGAATAACATTTGTCCTTCAGGTCACCCAAGAAAGAGAATTTGCTAGAACAAGTGAAGCTTTTGTCCTCCCTAGGCATAATCAATTTCCTGATTTTTGTAAATTTTTCTCTCGCTATTTATTGCCTTTTATCACATATGTATCTATTCCTAAGCAATGTAGTGATTGGTTTTATACGTTTTTTATCTGTTTTTATGGGTCTCATTGAGCATCCTATTCTGAAGATCTATAGTTTTAATAAAATTTAGAATTTAAAAAGGGAGTATATTTCTGTACCTATCATGCAGAGTTGGTGTAAAGGTCAAAGGAAATAGTAGGCATAAAAGTTCTTAGAAAGCTGTAAAGTATTAGGCAGGGATAGAAATTTAGTTTGTTGGTAGAGTGCTAAGAAAGTAAATAAGGGGAGAGGAGGAGAGAGGACGACAAGGAAAGGAAGCGGATCTTTGTACATTCCACATTGCCATTACAATTATGAATAGACAGTCATACTCTATATTTTGTGCTTGTGGGCTCTGCATCTGTCCTAGTTAGGGTTACTATTACTTTGATGAAACACCATGATCAAAGCAACTTGGGGAGGAAAACATTTATTTGTCTTACACTTCCATAACACTATTGATCTTCAAAGGAAGGAAGTCAAACAGGATAGGCACCTAGAAGCAGGAGCTGATGTAGAGGCCCTAGAGGGGTGCTGCTTACTGGCTTGCTCTCCATGGCTTTCTCAGGCTGCTTTCTTATAGAACCCAAGACTATATATCCAGGGGTGGCCCCACCCACAATAGACTGGGCCTTCCCCCATCAATCACCAGGTAAGAAAATGCCCTACAGACTTGCCTACAGTCCCATCTTATGGAAGCATTTTCTCAAATGAGGTTCCCTCCTATCAGATGACTTTAGCTTGTGTCAAGTTGACATAAAACTAGCCAGTATAGCATCTCTTTGTCCCAACTTCTCTGTTTTGCCACCGTTTACTCACAGGAGCAACTGTGAGTAGCATGAAAAGAACTAGCATGGCTGCCCATGCTCTTGTAACATTTTGAATCTGGAGTGTCTCCCAAAGGACCACATGTTAAATCTTAGTCCCCAGCATAATACAATCAGGAGGTGGAGACTTTAAAAGATGGGATTTAGTAAGAGGTTGTCTGGTCACTGGGCTCATGCCCCTGAAAAAGATAATGACAAGTCATCCCCTGCTGTTTTCTCTCTTTTCATGTTCCAACGTGGGTCAGCTGGCCCAAGGGCCAGAGTCTTCCAACCCTGGTATAGCTTCATGAATTTTAGGAAATAGGTACAAGAATCATTTTGCATTGGTCTCAGATCCTCGGATAGAACTCCCTTCAGGAGACAACTCATGCCAATATTTAAGTCACTGGAGGGTTCAACAATCTTTATCATGAAAAGATTGGTCATATAACCTAAGTTCCTCACTCTGCACTGTGAGCTCATGTTCTCTTGCCCTGTACAGGAATGGTTTGTGTTATATAACAGACATTTTGCACAGTTTAAGTACTTTATAAGGATAAGTTGAGGAGTGCTCACATTTGAAGATGGAAAGACTCCAGCTATTTCCCCTGGAGCATTAGCAACACTGGCTATCCCTTCTCCCACCACAGGTTCTTACACAAAACTTTTCTGCAGAGGTGGCAGGAAATGTAAAAATACAGGTCCTAGGATAGACTTTCGAGACCCAGCTGAGACCCAGCTTTCTTTTCCTGAGGAAATGGCTGCTGTCTCTGAGAACTTTCTCTAACCCTCTTGGCTGCCTTCAGAATTGTCTTTGAGTTTCATTCCATGTCAGCCAGAGGGGACAGTAGTGACAGCTGAGAGCTATTCTTCATTACAATCAGGTATAAACCTACCTCTAGTCAACACTCTTGAGACCCAAGTACAGAGGGAAATTTTTTTTACATCTAAGCCTCAGGAGACCAGTAGACTTAAATTTGAAAGTGAGAATAAACAGAAAAATATGATGGGAAAAATTAAGAAAAGTCACTCAACCCTGTGATCTTCATTTTGCTCTCCGTTATTAGGCTTTGAGTGGCATACTTCCCAAGTGAAGACAACCAGTGAGAGCATTGGTGTGAAGGATTTCTTGTACTTGAAGCCAAACACCCAGAACTTCCCTTATAATGCAAACTAGCTCCGGATATCCAAAGGAGCCTATGGCAAAAAGACTTCATTGTCCTGGAAGGGGCTTCTTCCACTGGACTGTGGGTTTCAATAATAAGTGAATTACTAGGAGCTGCCCATTGAGTCAATGCAGGCAATGAAAATACTTAGAATCGTAAAACTTGTATCTTCCTCTTTGGTACATATTTTAGAAAGTGGGCATGACTCTGTATTGATTTTATGTCATTTTGTTCACAAAGCTGGAGAGGCTCTCCGGGTACATGAAACTCAATGCTGGTACCATGCGTACAGCCTCTGCAGGAACCAGGGGCTTTTGAAGATTTGAGCTTGTCAGTTTGAAGCAGTTCCCCCAAGTCACTACCCCTCAACGTGCACTATTTTCTAAGGGTTCGTGAGGAAAGGGAGAGATTCCTTTTTCTTGTGCTTACCTGAGAGTAGAGACAGAACTACATTTCATCTACCTGGAGTTCTGGGTAGACTACTGCAGCCACTGAGATTAAAATCAGACCACCCCATCAATCACAAAGAAGCCTCCCAGATGGCTGGAGCAAGCTAAGACATGTTCGAGCTTTGCGAGGTGTCTCCTACCGCCCTTCTCTCCGTTTTCCTCCCAGTCATGATGTTCTAACCAAATGCTGCTTCCATCCCTACCACCAGCCTTGCTTTCTCTACAAATCCATGTCACATACTACCCCCTCCCTAACCTTCCCAGACCTTGACTCCAGGTTCCTATGTTTAAAACCCATATCATTTACTGATCCGTAGGTACTCTGTGTTACAGCAAACGAGGCTCATCACTGTACCCCAAACTCACTATACCCTCTCCCACTACCTTCTCTCCTCACGCCATTTTCTCAGCCTGGAATGTCTCACCTCATCTCTATTTCTTAAAATAGTTCAAAGCTCCATGTATACAAAGCTCAATGTATTAGATTTCAAAGGGCAATTAAAATTTCTACAGTCTCTTAAACTTTAGACTCTAATTGCATTTCTCTTATGCTGACCACATTGTCTCTTGCATTATAACAATGTATCTTTTCTACTTTGTTAGAAACAAAACACTTTCTTCGTCTCTCTGTGTGCTCTTCCTTCTCTGAAAAGACAGTTCACAGTAGATGCTCAGTTAATACTTGCTTCTGAGTTAACAGCTCGAGTGCACAGTCTGGGACCTTAAAAAGTTAATTGGCCTTTTTACGTATCTAAAATAAATCCAGAAAATATTGTAAGTAGAAAAATGTTTGAAACTGTGTGTCTTGCCCTGTCCCTTATAAAAAGTCAGAGAGATATTCCACAGCAGTTTTCTCACGTTTATTACCTGGTTGTTTATAGAATCTGATCCTATAAGCCTAAGAGAAATAACTTAAATCTTAGTTTCCCATAAAAGCAATCTTATAAAATTGGTTTCCACTCTTAAGCAAGGCTTGGTGCCCAACTTCTTTATATGAATGGTCACAAGCATGGTATTTCATCAATTATAAATGTTACACCTGTACACTATATTACATAAAACTCTCTACAGTGCACATAAATCAATTAAACAAGGCAACACAGCAGCCCATAAAATAAAACTTTATTTAATCCAGTCCATCATAAAGGTCTACAGAATGAAACTTTCCTCATCTTTAAAAACTTATTAAAATAAATCAGTAGGGCAAAGATCTGCCTTTAATAGGGCCAGAATTTTAGAAAGATTTGTTTGAGAAAAAATATTTTTAAGAGTTAGTAAGGAAATTTTATAGGAAATTAGAGGCTACATTGATTTTTGAGAAAATAATTGTGTAATGTAAGCTCAGTTGTATTTCACCTGACAACTTCCCTGTAGCGAGCATAGCTCTTAGCCAGCAAGCCTAGATTTTTCTCTCAGTGTGAAGGCAGAAGGCCATCAGTGGTCTTCTGATCAACACTAGCAATTTTCCTCTGATACTTGATTATAACTTAGTCATGAAGACTCTACTAATTTGATAATAATCTTGGCCTAGGTACTTTCCAGTTTAATAGCCTAACATTTTTATTGCCCACTGCCATGCTTCCGGTATTTCTTCATGTTACTAAGTGTCACAGTTATACTTCATATCTGAGGGTGGTGAGTGGAGTCCACCTTACAGACCTACCTGTGACTTCAAAGCACTGCGCCCAGGTCTTGGTCAATAGTAACCATGCTTATAAGCAAGTGTTTAACCATGGAACACATTGAAAACTGAATTGCTCGGGAACCTCTTGCCACCACAAAATACAGATAATAAGAGTATCTGGGAGATAGAAGATTCAGTATTTTTATATAATAATTTTATTAATTCTCTGAGATTTTCATACATGCACTCAGTCTATTTTGATCATTTTCACCCATCAACTCCTTCACCTAACTCCTCCCAGATCCAGCCTCCAACTCCTCCCAGGTTCCTGTCGCTTTTTTATAACTCATTAACTCAAATTTGTGATGCCCATATTTTCATGGGCATGGGACCATCCACTGGAACATGATGGACTAACCAGAGAAGGCACTTTTAAGGAAAATTGACTCCCCCTAGAAGCTACCATCTGTAGTTTCTCAGGTAGGGATATGACTGAATATTCCATAGGCACTTATTCTTTATACTTTGTTCAGTTGTTGACAGCCATCCACTTCATGTGCACAAACACACACACACACACACACACACACACACACAAGTAACTTTTCTTAGAGTTTCACTAATCTTTCGGTACAGTGATACAAATTTAGAGGGTGGTTTGATACTGTGTCCACTTAACAAAATAATTGCAACAGATTCACTCTTAGGTTCTATGAGCTCCCTAGCATGAGTTCTTAGCTGTACTAAGCAAAGCAGGTATGTTTCTTCCCATGATCATAAAAAGCAGTTGGTTAGTTAACTCCATACTATTCATGGCACTATTACACTGATGTGCATATCTCCCAAAACTGGTCAGTATTGTAGCACACAATGTTCAGAACTAGGTAAACTTGATGATTTTGATGCCCCGGGAGCCTACATGGCACTTTCCAGTACTATGAAAAGTATCCAGCTGAGAAAAAGCTTCCAAATCAATACCAACTTAACTTCTTCATGTCTGGTGAGAAATTCCATGACCACACATTTGTGTGGTGTCCTCAGCAATGAGTCTTACCATCATATTCTGGTGAGCAACCAAGAGTAATGGCAATGGTCTATAAGGTATTATTTAGGGAGTCTTCAGAACACCCCTGGACCAATAACTCTAAGGGAGGTATGTATCCCACACCTGGTATTGGGCTTTTTACTTGACAGACTGTAGCTTATGAGAGGAGAATTATCCCTTGTATCGAGTAAGTCAAATTAAACATATATCCAAATGTATATACATACATACATATACATGCACACACATATGTAACATATGTGTGTGATATACCTTATATATTATAAAGTAGTAAGTTTATATTACTATTTTATAGTTTTTCAAACATCCTTAATGTTAATTAATTATCCCTCCTCCTACCCACTTCTCTGCCCTAACCTCTTCCCAAGTGAATTCCATGTACCAGCAAGTTAAGAACAACCAATCTTTGCAAATTTAATGCCATGTGGTTCATTCCAAACTCAAATCAATTAAAAATGCCTGAGGAGATTAAGGAGTCTCATGATCTAGACTAGTGGTTCTCAACCTTTGTAATGTTGTGACTGTTTAATATACTTCTTCATGTTGTGGTGACCCCCAAACATAAAATTACTTTGTTGCAACTTCATAACTGCAATTTTGCTCTGTTTTGAATTGAAATGTAAATATCTGATGTGCAGGATATCTGATATGTAATTCCTGTGAAAGGATTGTTTGGCTCCCAAAGGGGTCAAGGCCCACAGGTTGAGAACCACTGATCTAGACGCTACCAACAGTAGCCAAATATAACTTTTTCAGAGATCATATCTCATCTCAAGTCTACGTTTCTTCACCTATGAGAACAGTCTGGACTATACCAAAAGCCCTCAAGAAAATATGAGCAACCTAAAAGGATTATATACCATAATTAAATAGGATTTGTTCCTTCAAACAAGGAGAGTTCATCACATGAAAAATCATCACTGTAATATGCCTCATAAAAGCCAACAGTATAAAAAAATAAAGAATATGAAAAGCATAAAACTACATAAGCATCTCAATTAATCTGGGAAGAGCTTCATAAAATTGTACCTTTTATGATAGAAACTCAACAAATTAGAGAAAGAGAGAAATCCTCTCACCATAGTAAAAGTAGCATGTGAAAACTTATAAGAAACATACTCAGTGGGGAAAGATTGAAAATCTTTATCTCTAAATTCAAAACTTACGCAGGAGTGGACACCTTAAATACTTGATTAACAAAATACTGGCAATCCTAGCCAAAGCAATTAGGTAAGAAAAAGTAATAAAACATTAAAATTCCTAAGAAAGCAATAAAATTATCACTCATGGGTGGTATTATTTTATGTATAAGAAACTTGAAACTTTCACTAAAAATATTATAACTAAGAAACTATGGAAAGTTTCAGGATGCAAAGTCACCATGCAAACTCAGTCATTAGCTTTTCACTATCAACAGTGCAGTAGTGAGTAAAGTTAGAATATTGAAAAATATATCATTTAAGATTTCACCAAAAAGAATAAAACACAGAAGCCGGGCGGTGGTGGCTCACACTTTTAATCCCAGCACTCGGGAGGCAGAGCCAGGCAGATCTCTGTGAGTTCGAGGCCAGCCTGGTCTCCAAAGCAAGTTCCAGGAAAGGCGCAAAGCTACACAGAGAAACCCTGTCCAAAAAGGAAGAGCGTCGTAAAAAGAATAAAACAGAGGAGTAAACTTAACTAAGGAGAAAATGGCTTCTACAAAGGAGCTATGTTGTTAAAATGTTGCTGAAAGAAGCTAAAGACTCAAATAAATGAAAATAATTTTGTGTTCATGGCTTTGAAAACTGAATATTGGTCAGAGGCCAATACTACCTGGGTGATCATTAAATTCAGTACAATCCCTGTCAGCACTGATGATTATGAAACCAAAACATTGATCAATCTCAAAAGCTTTGAAAATGTTCTGTCTTCCCATATCAAGCATTCATGCAAGATTCAATTTTTATTTAAAAATATAGTCACATCCATCTAAATAGTTGCATAATTTTAATAAGTATATATACATATAGGTAAAATATATATATATACTCTATATACTTGTATATAAATATTTTTATGTAAAATATTTATATGTGAACTATATATATAAATGACATTTATTTATGATTTATCATTAGTAAATTTTTGCTTGTATATCCCATCTTATATGTCTATAAACCCTGGGTTGTGTAAATATTTTTAAATTTTATTTATTTATTCATTTTTACATCCCAACTACTGTTTCCCCTCCCTGTTTTCCTCTCATTCCCTCTCCTCACCTCTCATCTGCCCCCCCCATCCACTCCTCCTCTGTTTCTATTCAGAAAAGGACAGGCCTCCCATGGGTATCAATAAAGCATGGCATATCAAGTTGCAGTAAGGCTAAGCACCTCCTCTTGTAATAAGGCTGGGCAAGGCAATCCAGTATGAAGAATAGGTTTCCAAGAGCCAGTGAAAGCATTAGAGATAGTCCCTGCTCTCATTGTTAGGAATCCCACAAGTAGACCAAGCTACACAACTGTCATATATTTGTAGAGGGCCTAGGTTGGTCCCATGTAGGCTCCATGTTGCTGGTTCAGACTCTTTGAGCTCCTAAGAACCACACTAGCTGTTTCTGTGGGTTTTCTTGTGATGCCCTTGACCTTTCTGGCTCCCACAATCCTTCCTCCCTCTCTTCAGCAGGAATCCCCAAGCTCGGCCTAATGTTTGGTTGTGGGCCTCTGCATTTGTTTCCCTCAGTAATTGGATAAAGGCTCTCTGATAATAATTGGGGTAGTCACCATTCTGATCACAGGAGATGGCTAGTTCAGGCTATGTATCTACTACTGCTAGGAGTCTTAGCTGGGATCATTCTTGTAGATTCATGGGAGTTTCCCTTGCAACAGTTTTCTACCTGACCCTGAAATGCCCCTCATTTCCATTTCTTTCAGTACTCTCCCCCTCCACCCACCCCTATTTTTAAGGACAGAAGGGGTTATGAGTAGGAACTTTAAATAAATTCTGACCTACTGGGCTTAGAGTCTCAGTTTTATAAGGTGAGAACGAGTCTGCGTTTGGACACTGGTGATAGTAGCCCAACAATGTAAATGAACTTAATACACTTATGATTGGTAAAATGAAAAATTTCATGGCTATTTTGTGGTACTTCAGAATAGTGTTATTTTTGTTCTATTACAATTAAGCACACTATTCAGTAGTGAAGACATAACTACAGATCATCAACTGCTCAAACACCATCACCTCCATCACGTTTGGAATGAACCAGCAAGATATAATTTTGTGGTTGCTTGATGTTAGAGAAACAAAAATATACCTGATGAATTTCAAATGACTTATTCTAAGCATAATCCTAGGACAACTTATTTGTTTTCTGTCTGGCCTACCCATTCAGTTTCAGTTTCTTACAACACTCTACAATTCCCTTCGGAAACGCTTGATGAATGAGTGGTTTGTGTATAACATATAACACAAATATTTACTTTTGGTGAGTGGGATATAACATTGTAGTACATACAATATGCAGAATTTGTTGAACCAATATTGGATATTAACTAAAACAAGTATCAATTGGCATGTAACACTTCTGTTTTAAAAAGTGACACATTACCTCTTCACAAGGGTTCAAATTTTCAGTTTTTGGTTTATGCATGGCTGAGTAACATTTAAAACAATTGGACATGAATGTAATAAGGCAGAACTCTTCAAAGTTTCCAGTTTGCTCAAATTTTAACTATAGTAATAAAGTGTTTCACTATAAACCACATAGGGCAGGTACCAAAATGAATTCTGAAATTACTGTTCCCTCCCTTATTTATGGTCTCTAGTTTCATTTTCTCAGTCATCCACCATCCAAAATACCAAATTTCATGTTGTATGCCATTCTACTTCTATTTTTACTTTCTTTAAGAAAACGTTTACATTTATTTATTTTTCTGTCTGTGTGTATACGTGTGGGGATGTGTAGCTGCAAGTTTTCCTGTGTCCTGCCTAGTCTGCAGCTGCTCAGACCCAAGTAAACACACAGAGGCTTATATTAATTAAAACTGCTCAGCCATTAGCTCAGGTTTACGACTAATTAGCTCTTACACTTAAACTCAGCCCATTTAATTAATCTCTTAATCTACATGTTGCCACATGTTCCGTGGCTTTACCTGTGTGTCATTACATGCTGCTCCCTGGATGGTGGGGTGATATCTCCTGACTTAGCCTTCTTCTTCCCAGAATTCTCCTTGTCTGCTTATCCCGCCTATATTTCCTGCCTGACTACTGGCCAATCAGCATTTTATTAAGCCAGTGTGTAGCTGGAGTTTTCTCCAGTCCTGTCCAGACCCACAGACCCCACAACTGCTTATAAAATAATCACTCAGAAACTTACATTAATTAAACTGCTTGTCCATTAGCTCAGGCCTACCGTTGTCTAGCTCTTACACTTATACTCAGCTCATTTCTGTTAATCTATATGGTGCCACATGTTCTGTGGCTTTACCTGCTGCCTTTACAAGCTGCTCCCTGGATGGCAGGCTGGCATCTCTTCCAGCTTCTGCCTCTCAGCCTCTGTTCTTTGTTTGTCCTGCCTGTCCTATATTTCCTGCCTGGCTACTGGCCAATCAGCGTTTTATTTATCAATTAATCATAGCAACATATATTCACAACATGCAGGACATCCCATAGCACCAGTGTACGAAAGCATTATCCCACAGCAGGGATGCACATGCCACAATGTGTGTGTGGAGGTCAGAGGACAAACTGAAGGAGTCAGTTCTCTCCTTCCACCATGTGGATCCAGGGATTGAACTTAAGTCATCAGGCTTGGAGGCAGTTGTCTTTACTTGCTGAGCCATCCCTCTAGCACTATTTTTGCTTCTTAATTAACACACACATGCACGTGCGTGCTCGTACACACACAATTTTTGTTGATTCTACCCCCTACTAATACCACTCTTTCCTCCATTCTCCTGACCTAACAGTCCACCCTTTTCACTTCCTTCTATTTTCATATCTCATGTGTCCTGTGTCCTGTTGCTTTCTGTCCCATCCTCAACACCTTTTCCCTCTCTTATGAATACTTTCTGATTTCATAGCCTATATTCACTTGAAAAGGCATGATTTAATTAGGTATTCTATCCTTCTTACCACCTTTACATGAAATCTTAGTCTAGATCAAAAGAAAAACAGTAGACGAGACATTTAAGGTAAATGAAAACTACTAAATTAACAACATACATATAACCAAATAGATACTTTATCTTAAATCATCTTTAAATCAAATATGATTACGACACTGTTGAACAATATCTTTTGTAATTGAGGGGCAAGAGTTAGACACAAAAAGTTTCCACTTGAGAAGTTTCCTGTGAAAAGAAATTAAATTGGTTAAATTCTTTGCTTTATAGTCAAAGACAATCACTATGGGTTGATATAACAGACTCTCAGAGGGAAAAAAATGAAGTTTAGGATAGCAGAGATTCCATTGAGGTGAGTTATTTTGCTCCAGCAGACCTCACAAAGTGATTTATTTCTTGTCCTTGATAAAATGCGTAGCAAAGAAAGTCGAGTGTGGGCTCATATCAGTGGGACCTTTAAGCTGAGGAATTAGAAGACTGGCTGTGGCTGTCACTTCATTCTAGCTGTGGGCCTATTGATGGTCTCATTAAGAACTAATATTCTCAGCGATTTGAAACTCATCATAAATTTTTTAGTGGTATTACTTCTCAAATGAGAACTTCTTCCATGCCCTTCATTCATGAAAGGGCCTCAACCCATTTGTGAGTGTGCCCACAATGCCACAATGTTAGGCCCTCAGTATTCACATAGATCTGGTACACTCTCCATGGATATTGGGCAGACTATACGAGTTCTTCAATTATATTGTTTTCACACCTAGGTTGAGGATTTGTATTTTTGGATGTTTCCTTTTTGGTACCATCTTCAAAACTCTTGTCTTCAATGATGTAGGAATGAAGAACACACAAGTCAACTTAATTTCAGAAATTAGTTCCTTCACACATGAAATAATTTAATTGAATAATAATGTTAAGAGTAACCTTAACTAAAGAAGGGAAATTCACCTGGCAAAGCCACATTAAGGCTTGGCATTAAATTTTAATGCATTCACATTGTGCATTTGGCAGACTGTACAGGAGCCTCAAGAATGCCGAAACCAAGGACTGAAGCATCTTGAGTGAGTGCCACCTACATTAAAGGGAATGACTCCTGCTCTGATCATGGTGCTTGGCTAACCTGCAGTATGGTCACTGGTTCCAAATGACTGCCTTTGCGCTCCCAGTTTCTTCATTCACACTCATTCCCTAGTGGTTTTGTTTATTTGTTCTCACAAAAGCATGTTATTACACTAGCCAGAGCCTGACCCCTGAATCACTCTCTGGCTTTCTATCTGGCTCCATGACTTCTTTTCCTCTGCAGGCACTGCCACCATTATATACATGTACTGTGACATCCTTGCCAGAGATGCCACCATTGTCTTGAACCTTCAAAAACTATGAACTGAACCAATCTCTTCTCGTTACAAGTACTCAGCCTTAGTGTTTCATTGTAGAAACAGCAAATGGACAAATATCATCACTAAACTTCTTGAAAGAAAAGCCCACACTTCATCAACAGGGGCTGAGACCACCTACAAGTCACTGTGATGACTATTTTCTATACATTACCTCATATAATAACCCTCTGGCACTGCCTAATACATGGGATATTTTGTCTTTTACCTGTCTCCATATTTCTTTAAGCTGAGAAAATTGTCCTCTGTCCTCATCACTTTTTGGAAACATCTATCCCCCAACAGCATGTATGGACATCCTCCCCATCAACACATCCTAATTAATTACACTGTAGAAGTTTTCATCCCAGAGAGCATATACAGACATCAACATATCTTAAGTTATTTCCTTAATTTTCATTCCACTTATTCTTTTTATTCCATGGAAATAATGGTCTAGCATCTTTGCTAAGAAGAGGAATAAGCTCTTAATTATGGCCAAGTCTTAACCCTTGAATATGTAACTCCTAGAAAAAAATGAAGAACTGAGAAGATAGATTGTTAATAAAGGAGTCTGTAGAAAAATCTAAACACATGTGCTCTTTAAAGCCAAGGGCCAAATGGCATTACAGAAGAAGAAAGGGGAGTTTTAAAGAATGACACAAACGGAACTCAACTAGTGGCTGCTGGCTTGAAAGATGAAAAGAAGCCATGAAGTGAGGGATGCAGCAGCTTCTAGAATCTGAGGAAAGCCTTCTGGCAAGAGCCAGCAAGGAAATGAGATCTCAGTCTTAACAACCACAAGGAAGTAAATTCTGCCAAGAACTTGAAGGAGCAAGGAAACGGATTCTCCCTGAAATCGTCCAAAAGGAAAGCAGTCTATGACATCTTCATCGTATCCAAGGAAGCCTCATGCCAGAGTGATGATTTACAGAACTGGGATAACATATTCTTTTCTTGAAGCTACTAATAAGTTTGACAATCTTTTATGAAAACTGAAGCATCCCCATCATTCTCAGATTTTAGCCTTGGCTTGGAGTGATGTCTCGTGGAGCTACTCCTTCCTCCAGAGACTCTTATTTCCTCCCATTCTCCCTGTATATAGATAATACCTGAAATTTTGTTTTCCTCATCGTTCTTCTCCTGGCAGCCTAAGCCACTTCCATTGTAGAGCACTCTCCTCCGAGCATGACAGGCATTACCATCTCCATCAGAAGGACTGTGACTACTCACAAGATGCCCTCAAGACTTGGCAGTCCCTTATACAAAGAAGAGGTGGGGTAGGTCTTTAGACTCTCATCTGAGATTTCAGATACTCCCTTATGTACCTCCCTGCCAACTGTAATTCTGTGTACTTCTGCCCCAGCTACCTGTAGATGCAGAAACTAGGTTAACTAAAGGGGGACTCCATCTCTAGAGCTGTGAGGGAGTTGTCATTGAGGCTGGAGCGAGACTTTCCAGTCATGTGGCTGCCTTTGGCCCCTTGTGTTTCTGTAAGTAATTCTTCTCCATGCTCCTGTAAGTAAGTTCAATAAACTCTTTCCTTCACCAAACTAAACTTTAGTGGAGTTGTAACTGTGCTCTGTGGCTGCTGTGCTACCTAGTGGCTCAGTGCCTCGCTCGTGTCTCCCCTAGAGAAACTCACCAACACTGTTCCTAAGCTCTACAACCACTTCTACCGAAGACTGAGGGCTAATCTCCTTAATCTCCTACCTCTGTTCTCTCTCTCTCTCTCTCTCTCTGCCACCTGATGGTTATCATCATCTAATAACATACCCATCTAAAAATTCAGAATGCATCAAACTGAATTCACTGTGCATACAAGGCAGGGGTCTCTACAGAAAAAGAACAAAGTGAGATAAATATATCTATGGTAATGTACTAGAGTGACTGGCAATCTGCAGGGGCTGGGTAGTCCAATAACACTGTATGTACACTTTGGAGGCTGAGAGCTAGTAGCTGTTCAGTCTGTGAAGTTAAATGCTTCAGCAGTCCCAGTCTGGTGCAAAAGGCCTAGAAGACACCTTGCAAATCATTGGTATTCCATCTGCATTAGAACACAAAGACACTGGACTCTGTTAGCAAAGAACAGCATCAGCAGGAGACAGACACACTGGGAGAAGCAAAGGCGGATAAGCAAGCAGCTTTGTCTTCAGACCTCTTGTGTTTGTGTTCTCGTTTGTTGTTGCTGTTTCAGGCAAGGTCTGACCTGTCTGTAGCCCTGACTGTACTGGAACTCACTATATAGACCAGGTTGGCCTTGAACTCACCATGATCTGCCTGCCTCTGCCTCCTAAGTGCTGGAATTAAAGGCATGTACCACCACACCTGGCTCTCAGACCCCTTTATACCTGGACTGCCCACTGGAAGTCTCCACTCATTATAGGGGAGAATCTTCTCCATTAATTAATCTTTTCTGGAACTCTCCCCATAGACCCACACACAGGCACGTCTCTTGGTAGGTTCCTAGTCCAATCAAGACTAACTATCATGTTATCCTTTCTGTGATAGATTGTTTCCCTTCTGGGTGTTTAATTCTTTCCTCAAACTCCCATTCTCTCAGTTACACGTAACAGAAAACTGCAATCATCTTCAATATCCCCGGAGAGGAACTACCCTCCCTCCAGTCATTATCCAGCCTTAAACATTCCTTTTTGTGTTTCATCTCCTCTATTCTTACTAGCCTTCGGTATCAGCCAGGTTTGAAATGCGAACATTGAAACTAATTATTTAAAACAGAAGGACTTACACACAGAAATTTTGCTGTCAAGGTGACAGAGAAACTGATAAGTGAAACAAAAGAAGACGAAATAACCCAGGTTGCTACAATTTCTACCATGGAGAGTCAAGGACAGAAGATGGGGTTAGCAATGCTGGAGCCACAGAGAAACTCCCTCTGCTGCCAGAAGTATCACCTGAGGTAAAGAAAGTGAGGATGATCACTGGCTCCTTCCACCTTCCAGCCCCCACCCCCCACCAGTGCTTCTCACTGGCCACATCAGCAGGAGGCCAGCTGACAGCTGATACAGGGGCTGGGAGAACACACACAGCAGTAATCAGCTCCCTTCTAATCAAGGGGAGAGAGAAGAATGGATCCAAAGGCACATAAGAACTGGATTGACACACACATTCATCCCGCCTTTCTTCTAGCTGTGACTATCTGCGGAGGCTTCCTTCAATTAGTCTCCCTGCCTGGTTTGTCTCCCTACATCATCTTACATCATTACTGCCAAATTAGTCTTTCTAAATTACCAATGGAATTATGTCACTTTCTCTTCCAAACTTTTCAGTTCTCTATTACCTACTGATAAAAGCTTTGATCCCATAGTACAGTATAATGAATTGTTACTATGATGGCCTCCAGAAGACATCCTTCTTAGAATCCAAGTGCTGTGCTCTCTCTTCCGGCACTGGCACTAGGCTTAACATAAAGGGCATTAGCAAATACGATGCAAACAGGAGCTTTATACACATTTGAACAATAAGGCTTATCTGAATGGCTTGGTTACTACTAGGGTTCAAGCTTTATGAAAAGCATCTACTAGACACATAGAAAATGTGATGCTGAGAGATATAAAGAAGTACAGAAACCTCCCAGCCATCCCTGCTAAGCATCAGATATGCGTGTGAGTGAAGTTAATTTAAACATGTGTTTCTACTCTTAATCTGACCACACCCCAGGTAAGTCCTGCAGAAGAACTGCCCAGCTGAGCCTCAGCAATCTCAGAATCATGAGCATGTACATCAGTTGTGTTTTGAAGTCTCTAACTTATGGGTTGATTTGTTATACAAAAGTGTAAAGCCAAAATACTCTAGCTCCCCCAGTAACTATGTAAGGTGTAATTCTTTTTTTATTGAAAATAGATTATTTTTCATACAACATATTATAATTAAGGTTTCCCCTCCCCTAACTTTTCCCAGATCTTTCCCACTTCCCTATTCACCCAAATCCATACCCTTTCTTACTTTCTCTGATTAGGAAAAAGACATCTTAAAGTAATAGTAATAAAACATAGTAAGATAAAAATAAAAGCAATTCTAGGGCTGGAGAGATGGCTCAGAGTTTAAGAGCACTGACTGCTCTTCCAGAGGTCCTGAGTTCAATTCCCAGCAACCACATGGTGGCTCACAACCATCTGTAATTCAATCTGGTGCCCTCTTCTGGCATGTAGGCAGAACACTGTAAAATAAATAAATAAATAAATAAATAAATAAATAAATAAAATTTTAAGGCAACTCTAAATAGGACAAAACAGAAAAAAGGAGCCAAATAAAAAGCACAAGAAACACATATAAACATAGAGACACACACATTCGCATATACAGAAATCTCATAAAGACTCATAAAGACCATAATATATAAGCAAAAGACCTACATGGGGAAAAAAGCCTAGAAAAGCATTATGAGACAGAAAAGCCTGTAAAAATACCATTGAGTTCATTTTGTGTTGGCCATCAACAGCTGGGCATGGGGCCTGCCCTTAAGTGTGTTTAATATATCTAGTGAGACTCCATTGGAGAAAACTATTTTTTCCTTTGAGAGTTGTATCAGTTGGAAACATCTTCAAGGTTAGGAATGGGGGCTTGTGTTCACTTCCCCTCACAGTGCTGGTGGTACTCCATCTGGCTTAGACATGTGCAGGCCCTGTGTGTGCTGCCATAGACTCTGTGAGTTGATGTTTATGTGTCAGTCCTGCCGTGACTAAAAGGCTTTGTTTCCTTGCTGTCTTCCATCCATCCCCACCGGCTCTAAGAATCTTTCTGCATCCTCTTCTGCATGGTTACCTGAGCCCTGAAGGGAAGGATTTTAGGGAGACATCCCATTTAGGACTGAGTGTTCCACGATCTCTCACTTCCTGCACTTGGTCCAGTGGTGGGTCTCTATTTCTGTTCCTGTCTACTGCAGGAGGAAGCTTCTCTGATAATGACTGAGCAAGCCTCTGATCTATGGGTGCATCAGAACATCATTAGGAGTCATTTACTGTTATGTTCCTTTAGCAGAAGGTTTGGTTTTCTGCTGAGCCCATGGCCTATCTAGTCTCAGGTTGTTGGCTATCCAAACAGGGTCGGGGATGGGTTACGTCTTATGGAGTGGGCCTTAAATCCAATCACAAAGTGGTTGGTTACCCCTACTTCTGTGCCACTATTTCACCAGCATCACTTGCAGACAGGTCATCATTTTAGACAGAAGGGTTTGTAGCTGGGTAGTGTTCACCTTTCTCCTCTGGTAGTGTACAGAGTGCCTTCCATTAGTAAGGCATAATTATCATAATGAATTATTATCCCACAATATCTAACATAGTACTGCCTCTCTAATCAAGCCTTAACAATATGCCTGGCATTAAAAGCATGCTTTAGTTGCCGCCCAGCTGGAATTCCTTCTTTATCTCTGACTACTATCCTCAATAAGTTTTTTTTTGTAATCAATCAGAGTCTCACACATGGGCCTTCATTTCCTAGATCCACATCTTCCTTACCTAGAGTGCCATCTTCATTAGTGCATGAGCTAATTTAAGAACATCCCCTCCAGGCAGTATTATCGGGTACCCACAGGTGATGATCTCTTCTCAAAAATATGCATATTTTATGTTTCTATGTACCTACATTGAATAACTCTTAATTAGAGGCTTTGGTAGATATCCTAAGATAGTTGTGATTCTTAATGTATCCTTTTCAAGATATTCAATTCAGTTTGTACATGTGTGTACACATTCCTTAAATGATTGATTGAGCCAATTAAATATCAGTTAATCTTGAGGGATCAGAAGGAGAAAGAAATAGGTGATATGTGTTTACCAGATGTGGTGGTTTGAATGAGAAATGCCCCCCATAGGCTCAGGCACCTAAACACTTGGTCCCCAATTGATAGTACTGTTGTTGAATGTTTAGAGTATGGTGGAGGAAGTACATCAGTAGTAAGGTTGAGCTTTGAGAGTTTGCAGCTTCATGCCGCTTCCTATTTATTCTCTGCTTCCTGATTGCGGGTAGTATACGAAACCTCAGCTTCCTGGTCCAAGATTGGTGACCCCAGTGGCCAAACCATATTCCACTCCTCCCACTTCTTAAAGATGCCATGATCTCAGTACTGACATATGGGTAGCTGAGCAACCTTCAGGGACACATTCAAACAATATCCACACCTTAGCATTTCTCAAGTGCCTCCTGGTGACCACCACTTAGTCCAAATTACCTCAATAATTCTGTAATAATTTATACTTAGTTTAATTATTAATTAATTGAAAAATAAATTCTTCAAACCAGTTTATCCTGTTGAGCATAGAATTAAAAGTTAAGGACTGATTATGTATGAAAAGAAGCTGTTCGTATCATACAGATAGAGGGTCAAGAAAGATGAAGAAAAGTCACAAACACACTGAATAAATGACTTTCAGGTTTCCCAATAAAAGAGCAGGGAGTCACTGCTTTCCCTATACAGAGCAAACAGCCATAGACAGCTATGAACAAGAAGCTTTGCATTCATGGGTTTTTCTGCATGGTTGCCTGTATAGGATTGATGATTTCTATCATAGTAATTCAATAAAACAGATCAAATGCTTCACTACTGTGGAGTCTCCTATGTCAGAAATGCTAAGAGCCTCAGAGTCCGTGTAGACCAAGAAGGTTCCATTTCAGAGATCAGAACTCACTGGCAATAATTTGATCAATGTGAAATCATTTCCCCATATACTGGCTTAAATGGTGTCTCCTAAAAACATGCGTCCAGCTAGAATCTTAGAAGGAGACTTTATTTGGTAGTGGGAGCTCAAAGATGTTAAAATTTAAAAGAAGTCTCCAGCAAGTGATTAGTGTGGGCCTTAAATCCAGTGACTGTTGTCCTCACGAGATCATTCTATGAACACAAAGACACCCAAAGGGAAGAAGTCCCGTGACAACAGAAGTAACACTCTAAATGAGAGTATCGAGACACACCAAAGATGAGGAAGAAGAAAGAATGATTCTTGCAAGATCTATCAAATGGTGCATGGCCATAATGGAATTGTAGTTTTTAGTATCCAACTCCTGGACTGTGTGAGGAGAAACTTGTGTTGTTTTAACTATACAGATGTAGTAGTCAGTTATGGTAGCTTTATAAACCAAACATGTATTGTGCTCAGTGGCTTAGACAATTACTTTATTTGGAAAGGCTGCTGAATACAGGATAAGAGACTTAGTTCCTGTGGCTAATTCCCATGCCACATTGCTGAAGCGAAAGACCCAAAGGTGTTTCTACTCTGACTCTCACAGTTGGTCACCATGTCTGTCAGCTCTACAGTCTTAATATGATGCTCCTCTGCCTGCTTAATTCAGTTCTTAAACCCAGACCACCATGTCTGTCAGCTCTAGAGTCTTGCTATTATGATGCTTCTCTGCCTGTTTCATTCAGCTTTTAAGTCTAGCAGGGGAGGGCAAGCAGCGCAGTGATACAACACCAGCTCATTATAGGGCAAGACCACAGCCTTTCCATTAAAACACTTAATTCTCTCACAAGGATATCTGAGTGATGGATCTGGGTCCTAAATTCTGGCAATAAAGGAGACTAGAAACTTAAGTCCCTAGCCTGTGCATCCAGAAAGACATGTCAGAAATATCAGAGTCCATTTGGGTCACAATAAACACCAATATCTTCTCCTTATACTGTACCAAATATAACTGGTGTCATTAGGCACTAAAGGTCGCATGGATTAGAAACTTATGATTCAACTCATGTTATTTTATCCACATTCTGAATGACTTTTAAAGTCACATACAATGTCTTTCTTTATACACCAGGAATCTGAAGTTTAATAAGCTTGCAAACCTTGTTCATTTCTCAAGATAATTTATTTAACACCCAGTGGTATTTATTGGATACCTAACCTGTACTTGACTTGCTGGAAATAAGCAGTAAATGAGAAAGAATTAAATTCTACTAATGAAAAGTCTGATGTGATTGTTTTAAACTTTGGAATACAAACAAATTACCCGATAAGTTACATTTTTAGGTACATTTCTGAATCTTCCCTGGATCCCCAGCCCAGACACTGTACTGATACCCTGAAAAGTCCCCCACACTGTGTACTTCACTACAGTAAGCAAGAGATACAACTTGACTGCTGATGTCTCTTTATCATGCTGATTTCTTTTCCTTTGAGCACATACATCGTAGTGGAATTCATGGATCATGAGGTAGCTCTAAACTCTACTTTCAGTTTTTGGAGGGATTTACTCTCTTCATCTCAATGGCTAAACTAACACACATCCCCATCATCAATATGCAAGAGATGCCCTTCTGAACATAACTCCACCAAGTTTTGTTTTTTTATTGATGATAACTGAGGTGAGATGACACTTCATAGAGGTCTTAATATACACTTCTCTATCTATTAGTGATGTTAAGCATTTTTCATCTCTCTGTTGGACATTTGGGTGCCTTCTTTTGGCAAACATTTATTCATATCTAAAGTCTACTTTTAATTAGACTATTTGGTTTTCTGTTCATGAGTTATTTAATTCCATGTACATCCTATTATGGATATTAACTCACTCTGTCAGATGTAGAACTTCTGAATGATTTCCTTATTCTGTAAATTGTCTTTTGTTGTTGTTGTGGTGGTGATGGTGGTGGTGCTGGTGCTGGTGCTGGTGCTGGTGGTGCTGGTGCTGGTGGTGCTGGTTGTTGTGGTGCTGGTGGTGTTTTGAGGCAGGATATTTCTTTTTAGCCCAAGTAGAACTCAAAATCATAGCAAGCCTTTTGTCTCAGCCTCCAGGGTTCTGGGATTACAGGCATACAACACTGTAGCAGGGTCCTGTGCTGTTCCCTTTGGGGGAGGGGACCAAGTAGGTGCAGAGTCAAACCACACAGACTAAGACAAACTCAGTTTATTCAGGAAGAGGCAAGCCTTATATGCCCTCAATCCCACCCTGGGGGGAGGTCTGATGAATATGCATCTGCTGGTGTGACATGGCTGCCTCTCATTGGTCCAGGTCATCTCCAGATCATGTTTCAGCTGCTGTTGCTAAGACCATTAGGCAGACCCAGGCTGGCTCTCATAAAGTATCTTTTTTACTTGTTTGGGCTGGCTGGCCCTCAAGCCTGTTAGGGATGAGTCATCCCACACAACACCATGCCTACCACTCCTTGTTGATAAGTTTGAGAGAGAAAAACAAGTTACCACAAGGCCTTTCTTAGATGCAGAGTCTTCTAAAACAAGGTTGTTTGATAGATGTCGAGTATAGACTTATGAGATAGAGTCTGAGGACAATGGAAAGAGCAGGAATATGCGTGCCCAACAGGTTTAGCAAGGAAGATGGGCAGGAGTAATAAGTCCTGTGGGTCTTTTGAAGGGGAGAAGGGTGGTAGTTTGAATAATATTGTGTTGTGCATTTCAAAATAACTGGAAAAAAGAGCTAATAAAATAGTTTCAATGTTCTCACTCAAAGAAATGATACTGTTAAGATAATAGATTAGTTACCTTAATTTTATCATCATGAAATATATGTATGAATCAAAACATTACATTACTCCATAAAAATATATAGCTATGTGTCAATCAGACATAATAACAAAACAAGAATATCTTAAATTTTTCCACATTAAGACATCAAGATCTACTCATTCCTATTTCTTTTTTATTCTAGCAGAATGTGTCATCAAATTAGCATGACATGACTTTTTTTTCCCTCCATTTTTGTTCTCCACAATAAACATTTAAGGTGTTTCCAAGATTTCCAACATGAGGTATATTGCTGCAACTAACATCACACGTAATTGAGTTAGTACATGCCACATGGCTTTTTTTTATACAAACTCATTGTTCGTGTTTAAAAGCAGAGAGCTTTCATGTACAACCTATAAAATTCTAAGTTATTCCTGTGGAAGAGCAAGAGATCTGACACAGGTTCATGTTCTATCCTACCATTGGAGCTAAGGAGCTGCTGCCCTGTTCAGGTGGAGCACATCCTCTTATTGACATCAGTGCCACCACCCAGCCTTGCTCAGCTAGTGCTATAAGGACTCAACAGATGCAGGTCTTTTTGTTCTCTTTTGTTTTATTCTTTGCCCTGTTCAAGACTCTCGGTTATCAGAAACCATGGTGACACAGTTTCTCTTGTTCTTATAGTGTCTGCAAAGAAAGAAGAGGAGGAGGGAGGGTGTAAAGGAGGGCAGAAGAGGAAAGGGATACCAGCATTGAAGTATTCGAAGTTAGCATTCAATGTTATGCCTTCTGCCGTTATAGAAAGTTGTAATGGTATTTGTTCTTTAAGGCTGCCAGTGCCTTTCATGAGAGCTGTTATTGAAGAACCCGCTCATTGTACTATCCAAACTTATTTACATAAAATCTCATTCTTGATATTTTCGAGTATCAAGGCTGGAGAGATGGCTCAGCAGAGCACTGTTTGCTCTTCTGGAGGACCCAGTTTCCGTTCCTAGCATTCACATAGTTGCTCACAGCCATCTGTAGCTCCAGTCCCAGGGGACCTGACACTCACTTCTGGTCTCTAAGGACACCAGACACATATGTGGTACACAGAAATACATGCAGGCAAAACACTCATACACAAATAACAAAATAAAATTCTGTTTCTGTTTGATTTTAGAATAAGAAAATATCTTGTTGGCTGAGTGCAGTATTCTTTGTCTTGTCAAAAAATTAAAATGAGACAACCCACAAATTCTAATCTTCCGTTAGGAAACAAAGAAATCTTTCAGTCAGACCCAGTTCCTAGAGCTCTGCAGAGGTTTAACTTCTCAAGTTTATTTCCTTCTAATAAATGATTCCCATCTCTCACCCACACACAGTCCCCCTTTGTTCAAGTTCCCACTCTTTAGCCAATTTTGGAATGAATTTATTTCTGATTCCAAATTAACATCTTGATAGCTAAAGCTCAGTGCCATTTATTTCACTAATATTTCATATTCAGTGATGTTGGTAATTTTATTTACGAAAAAATACACGTTTTCCTGAGGAGCCCAATAAACCTATTTTCCTTCTGAATGAAATAAAAATGGCACATAAATATGTATAATTGTCCTGGATTAGCTTGGAGGGGGGGAAAAAAGAGAATTGCTTCCCACAGAGTTCAAATAATTTTCTCCATTTTAATCTATAAATGTTTTGTGGGAATCTGAATCATGGAAATGAATGAATGTGGTGATTGGTCTCGGTTATCAACAACTAGATTTGAAGATGTCTAGGACAGGTGACATGTGCCTCTGGGTGTCTGTGAGGGAGTGTTCAGAGAGCATTAACATGCAGAATGGTGACTTGTGGTAGAGGAAGAAGATTGGCCCAAAATGTGATAAGAACCACCCTTCAGTTAGGACAATATGGAAGGGAGCTAGAGAAAGGCACCCTGAGAGTTCCCGACAGCCCTGAGTGAACATGTACATGCCGATCACCAGCGGCTGCTGACATCAGAGCTCAACGTCTTTGGCCCTTCAAGGAGCACTTAATGCTAGCAACCCTTCAGGAAACATCTAAACCTTCAGAACAGGATGGGGCCTGCCTGTGAGGCACCCAGTTTCTCAGACTGAGCAACTACGTGTTATCTGAGTCTCCAGCATGCAGATGACTATTGTTGGACAGCCCAGCTCCTACTCTGTAAGTCAAATGAATATGTCTCCATTTATAACCTATGTATGAGTGCTACTGGTTCAGTTTCTCTGGAGACCTGGCTAATGCAGTGGAATACACATATAAAATATTAAGAAAGAATCCTGGGGTTTGTGTTTAAAATTGGGATAATTCCTATTGAAAATACAACTTTGTCTAACAGTACCTTGTATATACATAGTGACTTAATGAAGTTCTTAAGTCATTTCAAAGATTCTGATCTATAATCCAAAGTCTTAATTCTCAGCTGAAGGGTGAGCTGCTCACAAACGCTTGTCACCTGAGGCTTCTAGGTTCGGGATCTGAAAGGACAGTAGTGAAAGCTCATGGGAAAGAGCTGGACACCTGCTGCAGGGCTGCTTGCCTTTCTTTGGCTGTGTGAGCTTAAAGATGTGGTTGGAGTCAATTGTTTCCTTCGCCACAGACCGTAGCTGCTACAGTTCAAGGTTGCCGTGATAACAAAGAATGTAATGTGTAAGCATTATTGGGAAAAATTCAAGAAAAAGACTAGTAACAATAATATCGACTACTATGTACCGGACAGCTTTCCAAGTGACTTGCATATGTTGACTAGACTTCAGATTCTATGAGAGACTAAAATTACTGAAATCCTCATATTTTACAGACAGAAAAACCAAGACTCGAGATAGTCTAAAGGCCACAGAAGTGCCAAGATTTGATAATGACCAGCCTAGAGGGCATGGGCTGAACCACTAACCTGCCTCTCAAATGTAATGAACTGGGATCAATAAACTCCCACAGAGACCTAAAGTTAGACAAATTTCCTTGAAAAATGCCTTTCCTGTTGTCTTTGCTGACATCAGTTCAGGCTCAGAAAAGGAGAGAGAGATGTTCACTGCCTCCCTCCTACAGGACTGGATCCTATTTAGCAAGAGTAGACAGAAGGCAAATAGTCTTCCTATTGCTACAATGCATTTGTTGAGTAGGTTATGCTGCAGCATGGAAATAATATGACTGAATCTTCTGGTCTCTACATTACATTTTTCCACGTGGGAGATCTGAGAGCACAATGGGGCCATAAGAATGCCGTGCCAT
>CABHPQ010172396.1:2872-22535 GCA_902168405.1 Peromyscus aztecus
GCCTGCCTCCCCGCCTCAATTCACCTCCCATTCCCCCCTCCTCCAAGGCAAGGACTCCCCTGGGGATTCAGCTCAGCCTGGTACATTCAGTTGAGGAAGGTCCAGTCTCCTTCTCCCTACACCAAGGCTGAGCAGTGTCTCACCATAGGCCCTAGGTTCCAAAAAGCCAGCTCATGCACTAAGGACAGGTCCAGGTCTCACTGCCTGGGGGCCTCCTAAATAGTTCAAGCTAATCCACTGTCTCACTTATCCAGAGGGCCTGATCCAGTTCCATGGGGGCTCCTCAGCTGTTGGTTCATAGTTCATGTGTTTCCACTAGTTTGGCTATTTGTCCCTGTGCTTTTTCCAATCATGGTCTCAACAATTCTCGCTCATACAATCCCTCCTCTCTCTTGCCAGTTGGACTCCTGGAGCTCCACCTGGGGCTTGGCCGTGGATCTCTGCATCTGCTTCCATTAGTCACTGGATGAGAGTTCTAGCACGACAATTAGGGTGTTTGGGCATCTGATCACCAGAGTAGGTCAGTTTGGGCTTTCTCTCAACCATTGCCAGTAGTCTATTGTGGAGATATCTTTGTGGATTTCTGGGGACCTTTCTAGCACTCTGCTTCTTCCTATTCTCATGGGGTCTTCATTTATCATGGTATCTCTTTCCTTGTTCTCCCACTCTGTTCCTGATCCAGCTGGGACCTCCTGTTCCCCTAAGCTCTCTTTTCCCTCTTATCTGTGATTTTTTTCTATAGGATCTACTTTTTAGCTTGTCAGTCATCAATCTATTCATCTCCCCATCATCTGTATGAGTTGTTTTGTTTTAATCTATTATTTATTTTCTAAGATCAGAAACTTTTTTTTGTTAACTCTTTCACCTCTATTACATAGCTATTACTATTAAATAGTATATGGCTGATAAATATTTATGGGATATTGTTGAATAAGTAATCCAAAGGCACTTATTTCGGCCAGATATATGTAGCACAGATATATTTAACTGAGTCTGTAGCACAGATATATTTTTACTTAGTTTATAGCACAGATATATTTCTTATCACTTAGGACCAGTAACAGATGTGTCTCATATTGACATATTATGACACAAAGTGGGTTTTCTAAATTCAGTGTTAGGTTTTATCTCTTGGGTTTGATTTGGTTTGGAACCACACATAAAAATCTGTGAATATGGCTGGACATGTTATGTTCCCTGCTGTGTTTTCTCTGTACCATTTTTTCTTAGTTTCCTAGAGTTCATATGCTCTCTAAAGTTTCTTCTTGCAAGAAATGGCAAAAATGGTGGTAAGAAGTCAGTTTCTCTTCTACATAAAAAACTCAACAGCATCTTTCCCTAGAGATGCAAGTGTATTTATGGGGACCTTGGCTTTAAATGAAATGTGTAGTAATAATTCATAACTAAGTCATAGTGTAGGCATGTGTTCAGCTGATTTAGCAGGGAGGGAGTTGTAGGAATTCCTCCTGTAAATTACAGCATAGAATAATCACTCTGCTTGCAGTCAAACACGTGATCATGTTTCTGACCTTGACTGAATCTCTTCTAATCTAGATTAAGCTATTCTGTATCCAGCTAGAGTTCTTTTAGAAACACGAGAACAGAAAGTAGAGGTATGTGAATGAAAACAAACATTTTGGAATTTTAATCAAAATAATTCCTGCTTATTTTCATATGCAAAGGAAACCATTCAGAATATGTTGTGTTCATCAGACGAGTTTAAAGGATATTTTATCTATCTATAAATCTACCCGATTTATAATCTCTGTGTGTCTGGCTGTTTATCCCCGGCTGTCTGGAACATGGAGCCTCTTCTCTTCTAGCAGGAACGTCAAGTGAGCTCCTTTTATACTGTGAGAAAGGGACAGACTCCCTCAGCTCCCTGGATGCAATGGATGCTCAAACCCAGGCCTCTGAATGTTGTGATTAGAGGTTTTAAGTTAGTGGTAACCGTGTAATAAAGTCACAGGATGCAGCAGTACAAATGAGGAAGCTCATTACAGTCATATTGGTTCTGGGGTGTAGCAATGTTCATTGTTGCCTTCTTGGACCCTACCACTTTCTGACAAGGCTTTCCAGTCTTCGTGTGAATGATGTGAGATACTGGACATCCATAGTAGGTGGTTGCTCAGAGGCCCCCAGTGTGTCCTGCCTTGGTGAGTCCTGTCTCCTTGAGACAGCCCCTCTCCTGTACTTGTGCTGGACTCATTCATTCACTTCTACCAAACAGAAAATGACAAATGTGATCAAGTATTACTTTTGGTATTAGATTAAAAAGAGAGCATGGCTTCTGTCTTAGGTATGCTCTTCATGAACTCTTGGAGGGAAATCAGCTGATGTTTTGTAATTCTGTGAAGATGTCTATATGGCAAGGAGCTAAAGTCCTTGGCCTTAACAACAAAGCCCTGAGGTTTGTCAACATTCATGTCAGTGAGCTAGAAGTGGACCCTCTTCTAGTTGATCCCTGAAATGGCTTCTGGTCCAGTCTAAACCAGGAGACAGCAGGCTACAGCCATAAGTAAAGATGTGTAAAGATGCAAAGGAACTGATATGTTCCCCATCCTCTTTTGCTGTTCAGTGTGGCTAGTGCTCAAGATAGATGAGTTTTAGAAAACGACAGGTGGTACTTCAGTGACAACTGCTGCTTCTGATGTCATCTTCTTGCCAGAGGAAAGCAATGCCTGCTGACATCCAGTGTGCAATGATTTACATGTAAATAGCATTTAAAAAGTTAAAATTCTGTTGATCAGAAGAGAACAGGGTGTTTAATAGCCCCCAAAAGGCACCCAAATTTAATGGATGTGTCCATCCACAGGTAATTTCACTGTATTCATCAAGTTATGCCAATGAGACATGGAAAACAATTATCTCAAAGGTAATTCATGTACTAAAATCGCATGCTTTCCTTTGTTTGTTCATTCAGGAATAGCTGTTGGGTACCTCTTTTGTGTCAGTCACCATTCTCATGCTGAAAATGTAGCAGTAAACCAAGGCAAATAAATTCCCAATGAACTAACATTGTAGAAGTGAGCAACAAATAAAACTGTAAATACATCACATGCCAAACTCTGATGATTGCTATGCAGAAACCTAAACGAGTGGAAGAATAAGGGAGTCCAGAAAACGGGGCACTGTTATGCAATGCTAGGGATTAGAAAAGGCTGAATATGTCAGCGGGAGCCTCATGAAAGTGAGGGAGAACCAAGTAGAAGGATTGTGTGGGAGAAGGTTCCCACATACAGGAAACTGAAAGGGCAAGAGCTATAAAGTATTGGCCTACATGTAGCAGTGAGTGGAGTGGAGATGAGGGCAGCAGTGGCAGATAGTGTATCGTTCACTTACAGAGAGAGCTGGGAAGCAGGTGCACGATTCTGTGCAGGAGTGTGGCAGGCCCTGATTTGTATTTTAAAAGGATCACCATTGGTGACAGATTATGGATACACCACATAGCAAAAACAGATGGAGTTGGTGACTAAGAACAGGGATGATGGTATGATAGACTAGGTTGGTAGCAATAGGAGGAAGTAAGGAGCAGTCACTCTTTTCATATATTTTAAAGGTAAAAAAGAATAAAATGATGATACTGATTTATTGTATAAGATGGAGAGGAAAATGAGTGCTTTTGACTTTAGATTAGAATCAGAAGAACACGGGCATCATTCTTTGGGCTGGAGGAATTATAAAAGGAGGTAGATTTTCAGGATGAAAAGAAAATTGGATTTGCCAAAACAGGGGCTTCCCCATGGAATGTACAGAGGTATTCCAGCCAATGTCAAGGCGATGAGGAGAATTATCACTGGTGATACCCATGAGAAAGAACGGCTTTTCTTTGCTTCTACCCTCCACTGTAAATACAAGTAGATATACTGCCTGAAATGATGTAGCAGCCAGAATGAAGGAAGAGGGAAGGAAGGAAGGTAGGAACTGAAGAGAGAAGAAGATGATGATGAAGAAGTGCTCAGGGATAAGAGTCTGGATTTCAGAAGAAAGCGCTGGGTTTAGTATGCAGAGCTGGATATTAAAGTTATAAATGGGTTTTTAATTATATTTTTTATTACTTAAAACAAAATTTAAATTTAAATATATTTTGATCATATTCTTCCCCTCCTCCACGTCCTCCCAGACTCTCTCCCTGTCCCACCCCTTCAAAAAAATCCCACCAGTTTTTGAAAGCTACAGCACTCATTTAGAGACTGATCAGAGCTCAGATTCCCAATCAAAGTCTTCGAAGCTTCTCCGCTGATGTCTGATGCTGCTGCTTAGCGTAGCATTAAGTCTTCTAATGAGACTATTTATGGAAAGACTTGGGTCTGTATTTCCCTTGTTCTGAATCCCATGTTCCAGCTTTCTCTCAATTGTGTTAGTGACTGATATTCTTCCCAATTGGACCTTGTTGCCTTATTAACAAGCTGATTTGTTTTGTTTTCAAATAAGATCCTGCACTGGCCCTTTCATACTCTGAAGAAAAGACAATAAATCATATTACCAAGGATTTATAAACTGAAAGTCAGAACTAATCTAGTCTAAAGTAAGGATATTTTGGAATGAGTTCAGATGTCAGTCGGTAAGCCTTGTTAAAAGTATTCCACTTATGGGAAACTGGACCACAAAAATAAATTCACAGTCAGAGCGTCCGTATTTGCCTTTGACTGCATTGTTAAGCACAAAACTAGAAGAGAGTCCTGAAGCATGTGAATAAACACATGCTAACAGGCTACACTGAGAAACAGTTTACAGCCACTGGGAGAATGAATCAAGTAAACTGTTTATCTTTTATTTTTGTTTTGTTTGTTCTTTGCTTTTTGTTTTTTGAGACAAGGTTTCTCTGTGTAGCTTTGCACCTTTCCTGGAACTCACTCTGTAGCCCAGGCTGGCCTCAAACTCACAGAGATCCTCCTGCCTCTGCCTCCCGAGTGCTGGGATTAAAGGCGTGCACCACTGGGATTTTTTTTTCTGTTTATATTTTAAGAAGTTCCATGAAATATATATTCATGGGGATTTGAAAAGTATATGTAAATAGCTCAGTTTTGTAAATATGTCACTGTATAAGATACATACATTTTTATCAGAAGATATTTTATGTATCATCTATGATACACACACACACACACACATATATGATACATATGGTTTTGTAAAAGAAAAAAAAAACAACGTTGGAGTCACAGTTTGGGTAGTTAACTTTTTTCCACCATTCATTACAATAAACAGATATTAGATGAACCAGTGCACACCCTCACACAAATACCACCATTCTTATTCTCACTCCTGCCTTTTCTTTAATCACTTTTTTTCCCTGTTATTCTTTCTGGATCTATTATTTTCTGAAATTCTGTTCAATACTGATTACTTACATCACATCCTACAGGTTGATTGATGTTCATGATTTTAAGATCACTTCTTGAAGGCACCCCTCATCCAACCCGTCTCTTACCTCTTGGTCATCAGGGACTTTGTTTTCTTTAAGTAGCATCCGATAATGTCGATTTCCCAGCCTATGGATATCGGTGTGTTGGTTCACTTGTGGTAAGATATCAGCATGTAACATGGCCCTGTACGACAGGCTCCAAATCATTATAACGCGGGGAGTGACAAGAACACGGCAGTTCACTGTTTGCAGTGGAAGTAGTAGGGATATGGGAGGGAACAATCTGTCTGCGTTTCCAGTTGATGAATTCTTTCCCATGTAGTGCAAGGTGCATCCTGGAGTCTCCAAAACTCTCTTTATCTGAGGAATAGGTGAAACTGAGCCATGTAGGATATAATTTGTAATGGACCTTGGTAGACCAAGTGTAGTGACACCTGCCTGTCACCCTTACATCAGGTGGTGGAGGCAGGAGCATTGTGAGTTCAAGTCCAGTCTGAGTTATGTAGTGAGACCCTGGTTGGGTGGAGGGAGAGAGGAAGGGAGGGAGGGAGGGAAGGAGGGAAAGAGGGAGGGTGTAAGGATGCACATATATAAAAGATCTGTCACGTAGGATCTAATGATTTCACAGCTTTCATATTTTCACAGATACAATGAAAAAACTTCTACTACATTAAAGTAACTTTGAACTTGAGCCTAATTTCGTAATCTGAGTTGACTCCCCACTGGATTTAATGTTCATCTGTAAAATGGAACTGGGAATTGTCAGTAGCCCATCTGATGACTTCCAGCCTGTCCTGGGTGTTCTGTCATTTACAGTGTGAATGGACTTTCTTCTGGGAATGCACATAGTCTTAAACTGTCACCAGGAAAGCCAAGTACAGTCAGACTAAGTACATTTTCTTCTTCTGGTTCCTGTAATTTTCGATGATGGGAATGTTAGAAAAGCATTACAAAACTCTAAAATGCTCTTTAGGTTTTATTTCTTGCATTATATTACACCCACTTCACATCTTTGGTGTTTTAAAATGTCTTTGTGAGACACCATGGGGGTTTCTTTTCTCCTGGCATTAAGCAACCTACAATGAGTGTTGTCTAATGTCTTCCCCATAAATACCCATGAGTGTAAATTACACAGGATATGTAGGGCAAAGTGGGTCCCTTTGTGGCTATCATCACTGTCAAAGAGCCAGGCTCAGCAAAGCTTCTACAGTGCCATACATACAACCAGCCAAGGAATGTGGTTCCTTGGAAGAAGCCTACAAATCAAGGGCTATAAAGGGGGACAACGCATGTGGTGTCTGCATTCTTCTCATCTTCTGGAGATGATGTCTTGGCTTGATAGAACAAATAGAAGCAACACATATATTTGTGTGGATGGTCTTCCTTTTCTTGCCACGCTGCCTTCTGTGGGGGAAATATGAGAGCGGCATTGTCCAAGCATGCAGTAGTTCCGAGGCAGTCTGGATTTAGAAAGCAACTCTTTGCATACATTATCTGGGACAGAGAGGCAAGTGTCTCAGAAATCAGGTACTTCAAGCGATCAATGGAAGGTTCAGACCCAGGGAGAAGGAGTCATTGGTTACATGAAGAAAGAGAGAGCCTCTGTTGGCTCAGAACTGAGAGAACTCACAGGTGTGTCTCTGTTGGTCTCCTCAGCCGACAGAAAGCTGCCCACCCCATGCTAGACAGCACATTTATTCCTTCGCTCGTAGTAACATGGATGGGGGGTGGGGAGATTTAGTTTCTGTTTGCATCTTTTGGTATTTCAGAGAGAAGTCATGGTAGTGGGGCGGTGCTTCACATCTGCTTCTGCACATCCTGTGTGTCTCCTCCTGCTCTTACTTCCTCATGTGGGTCCATTCTTCCACTTCCTGTCCTTCCACCTTCTGCCTGAAAGATGTTCTTTGCAAAAACATTTTGGTCATGCGTACAACTCCAGGATGAGAGGCTTCTTTCTTTCAATATTTTATTGATGTTCTACTTGTGTTATTTTGATGAGAAATCTACTCTCGCTCTTATCTTTAGTTCCTCTTACACAACACGGTTTTGATATGATTTTGAAATTTCTGTTTTAGAACATGTTTTTGTGTAATTTGATTCTGACCTGCTTAGAGGCAGCTTTCATGATATTTCTGTGTTGTCTGACAGGGTCCTGCTGTGCAGGACTGGCTGGCCATGAGCTCAATCCTCCTGCTTCAGCCTTTCAAGTGCGGAGACTGCAGGTGTGGTGTGAGGCACCAAGGCCCAGCGATGTTTTTGTGATTTTTCTTTTCTTTTCTTTGTGTGTGTGCATTTGAGGTTTGTTGAGCCTTTGAGATCCATGACTTGGTAGTATCCCTCAAATTTGCAAAATTTTGGGACACTGTACTTCACTTTTTCTTTTGTTCTTCATGTTCATCTTTTTTGGTGGACTCCAATTACATACGTGCTAGCCTTCTTAAAGTCATCCTACACTTTAATAATGGTGCAGTCTTTTCTCCTGTGATTGTTTTCTTGTTGCTTATTTTATTTTATTTTTTGGGAGAGTTTCTGATGTCACTAATGTTTCTACTTTAATAATTAAGCTGGTATTAATTTATTCAATATATTTTTGTCTCTGTTATTAAAATTTTATCCAGATACTTTTTTTTGGATCTTTTTTGTTTTGTTTTTGTTTTTGCTTTTTCAAGACAGAGTTTCTCTTGGCCTTGGCTGTCCTGGAGCTTGATCTTAGAAAAGGCTGGCCTTTGTTTAGATCTTTGTGTGTGTGCGCGCGCGTGCATGTGTGTGTGTGTGTGTGCAAATGCACATATGTGAGGGCACATGCAGATTGTGTGAATACAAATGGATGCCAGAGGACAGCATTTGAGTACTGTTCCTCAGATGGCATTTGCCTGATTCAGTTTTAGATAGGGTCTCTCAGTAGGACCTGGGGCTCCCCAATTAGGCTAGGCTGGCTAGCCAGCAGGTCTCTAGGGCCCTACATTTCTGCTTTCCTTCAGTGCTGGAATTATAACTGTGGACCACCATGCCCTGTTTTACTTGAGTTCTAGAGGTCAAACTCAGTTCCTCATGCTTCCAAGTGAGCTGTCTCCTCAATCCTGTCTACTCCATCACTCCTTTGGTTTCAGTACTTTTAACTTTCGTATCTTTTCATGGAATATTCTTTATCCTACTTTCTTGGCTATCTGGAATAAAGATAGGTACATATGTACACATTTTAATTTATTCATCTGTCAATACTACTATCTCTGATCTGATTCTATTGATTGATTAATAGGCTTATCACAATATTTTCTTCCTCTACATCTCTGGTAATGATTATTGGCTAGTTGGCAGGCTTCATATATTTTATCTTATTGATTATTTTCTTATTACAATAAATATTCTTGAACTTTATTCTGAGATAACATCAAGTCATTTGAAAACTGATGTTTTGACACTTGCTTTTAGGTTTTGTTAGATGGGATAAGAGCTGCCTGGAGCTGATGGTCATTTTGATCTTTATCTGATTTCTTGTAGATTGTGGAGATTTCCAGTCTTTCTGGTGGGAACCCATAATCTTTCTGGCCATGTGAGCTTTGGAGAACATTCTCTATAATCCTGTGTTTGTTTTTCTTTATTTGTATCCCCGATGAATTTGCATAGTTTCCTTATACACATGCAGAAATCAACACCTAGAGAAATTCCTGGCTTATTTTAGGGACTCTCTGTTGAGTTTTCTACTTTTTGTCACATGTCTGTTTTCTGGCACTCTGTCCCATGAACTCAGCCACCTTAGCCTCCTAGAACTCTTGAATTTCTTGACACAGTAAGAACCTTGGGTTTTGCCCATGTTCCTCTTCTCTGTACCATGGCCTCACATCTCTGTCTCAGAAATAAATAGGACATCCAGAAACCTAAGCTTGGTGATTTCCCCATTATCAAAATCACAATCCCCTTTTCCTTCTTTACTGGAAATAAAAGTCCAGTTAATTACAATCGTGAATGAAAGTTCATGAAAAGGCAACGCTGAAAAACTTGTCATGGGTGTTTGTCAATTGAGTTCACAAATGTTTCTTTCTCCTCTTTGTAACTTTTTATTGGCATGAATTAGGGTGACTATTCAAAATCTCCCTAATAAGTTTCCCATTGTCACGATTTTACTGATTATGGTAGCATGAATCATATTATCTTAGCATCCCATCATTGCCAATAATATTTTGTCTATGGAAAAATCCCATAGTTTCTGTAAACTAATGGGAAATTTCAGAAGACTGATATATTCTAGAAGGTTGGTACTTTCAACAAAGACGGAGGGAATATTGGTGGCATTTCCCCCTGGAGATTATGAGTTTTTTATATATAAAGCTTATTTTTAATGTAAGAACATACAGAAATGAAAGGACTGTGTGTGACAGACATATGTCAAATTAAACTTGTAAGATACTTCTAGTTATTAAGCCATTGTATTTCTTGATAAGTGATTTGATTTTTTTAGTAAATAAAAAAGGTCTAAGTAAAGTTGGTATGCTCTGACTTTAATAAAACTCTGGAGATAAAAATTTCATATTTTATCAGAAGTACTAGATACTTTAAATGGGAAATCTGCAAAAGTGTTTTTAAAGTAAAGACAGGAAGCATGCCTTAAATTGTCATAGAAAATTTTTAAAAATTTATCCATAATGAGAACCAGAAAACCTATTGGAAAGTTGTCATCGCTCTGATTGGTTAATAACTAAAGTGCTGATTAGCCAGTAGCCAGGCACAAAGTATAGACGGGACAAAGAGAGAGGAGAATTCTGGAAACTGGAAGGCTGAGTCAGGAGATGCTGCCAGCTGCCGCCGCCCATGAGAAGTAAGATATAAAGTACCGGTAAGCCACAAGCCACGTGGCAACTTATAGATTAATAGAAATGGGTTAATTTAAGATATAAGAACAGTTAACAAAAAGCCTGCTATGGCCATACAGTTTGTAAACAATATAAGCATCTGTGTGTTTATTTTATAAGTGGGCGGTTGGACTGCCGGGGCTTGGAGAGACCCTGAGAGAAAACTCCAACTACAGATACCACTGCAGGAATAAAGTCAGTGAAGGTGTGACTAAGTGTACCTCCTAAGACTGGAGAGAAGAAAGCTGGACCTACACAGAGAACCAGTATGTGAGTCCCATAGAAGGAAGAAAAGAACAGGCAGACCCTTTGGCTGCATTGACCAGAGTCTTCAGGGAGGAAATATTTTAAAATAAAAAATAGTATCCGTACTTAAAAGTTTTATTTCATTTGCACAAAATCAAGCACAGGAGTGTGTTTAAGTGTAGCCTTTTTTTTTTTTTTCTGAAAAATGTTGGAAAACACTTGACACCTTTTTTTCTTTGGGAAAATGATTAGTTGGCTTAGAAAACAAAATCAAAAGAAGGACCACAACCACAGACTTCTCTTCAGCATGAAATGCTGCCATAAAATGAAGCCAAAGTGGACAATTTTGAGAACCGAGTGCAATTTTACACTTAGCCAAGCTGTCCCATGTTTTGACCCATACAAAGACATTCTTCTGTTTTATATATGGATAGAGGTCATGATTTTGAAAGAGGGCAAATAGGAGCATATGGTACATGGGGGGGATTGTAGGGAGAAAGAGGAAGGGAGAAATAATTGTAATTATATTATAACCTCAAAAATAAAAAAATTAAAAAAATGACTTACATACATTTGGAGAGCCTAACAAATGATCTAATAACCAATATCAACCATAAACCACATCTTAATATTATCTTACATGTATGATGTTTGAAAATTCTTCTAATGACACTTAGAACCTTACATAGAAATATTATACTAAATATGTAAGCAAATGTGCCTGAGTGAAAACATTATAAGGAGCTACCTAGATCAATTCACCTAGACTCTAGGTCCGAGAGTCACAAATAACTTTTGCTTATATAGCCAAGGTCTAAATTGAGATTTTTAGTTGCATTCTATCTCATTTTGGTACAGAAAGTACTTAACAGAGTGATACTCCTGAATTGGGGGAGGGGGAGGCGGGATTCCTAATGGCCAGGATTCATGCTACCTCAGTGTCAAGGTCATAATAAATAACCACTTTGCATTAATACAGTGTGCGTAATCCTGAGAGATTTACAGCTGCTATTTATTAGCTCTTGGCTATTAAGTAAGATTGCTATCCTTCAACCATTTGAAGAAGAGATTTATTTTGATTTTGCATGGGAAAGCCAAGTTTACAGTTTTAGAAGTTAGGACTAGGGCTACTACCAGGTATATAAAAGACACTACCTGATGTTAGTGTTGCAAAGTCCCATAACAATGATGGGGTTCCAGGAAGTTGTGAATCCAAACACTATGTATAAAATCTCCTAGCCTATTCCAACCTCTCTATATTGGGTCTAAGATTATTGATCCTTAACTTGTCACAGACTGTGTGACATGTAGTGTCTCCTTCATGCTTAGGCTTAAATTATCATGCTTAATTTAAATCTAGAAATAATAGCCAAGTTTCCTTTCTATATTCATGGGGCTCTACGACTATGAACTTTGTTTAGCCAGTGTGGTTTCTAGTTCCAATAAGTAATTCACCATCCCATTACATACAATAAAAACTCAAAATCTTCATTTATCCCATCTACAAGAAACTCAATTCTGGTCCCAACTCACTAAAAAAAAATAATAATTGAAAAGTTGAAAGAACAATTAAAGAGATTATTGCTTACTCTTTAAGAGATTTATGGTTTGTTATTCTTCTTCCCATGAAAGTGGTTTGACATTTATATGGCTATCAGCCTCCATTTAACATATGTTGAGACTTAAATGATCTTTATTGGTTCCCAACAAGCCTCCAAAGATGAACTAAGTTCACGGACCAGCATTACTCCACACACGTCACTTCACATAAATAGGAAGAGGACTTCACTCAGAGCATTTTTTTTTTTTAGAAATAAATAGGTTATAAAATCATTCCAAGCACTTAAAACACTAAATAATTTATTTGTTAAGAAGCCTGATTCCTTTTGCTCATGAAAGAAAATATTTGTGAAAATAAAAACTTAAAACAAAATATAGTTTGCTAGCTTTAGGTAAAGGCCCTGAGTACTCTGTACTCCCGATTCTTCTTGCCGGGGACCTGTGCTCCTGTACCCGAATCTCACATCCTTTCAGACTTTATTATCTTTACAAACGGAAGGAGACAACATACAAATTAATTTAAGTAAAGGTCTGCATTGCAACTCAAAGCCATTAACTGGCAGCCGTTTACCAAAATACAGGCAAAAATCAATTTTAATTAGTATTTTTGGCTTTAATGAAAAGTGATTACAAAATTGGCATTTAGCTAATACTGTTGAGATTTATGGTGAGCGGATACTAATTAATTTTCTGTTGAAAGACTGTGAGCCTTGAGTATCTGCAATAAAATGGCATACTTGCTGATACAGGGGCTGCATTGGCATTTTAGAATTTTACAACAAAAGGCTTCTTAACGCTTTACAGATATGTTTTACACTACTGCTCCTAGGCTATGGCCGTATTATTATTTTTTCCATAAAAGACTGTTATAGGCAATCAAATTTCATACCATTTTATAAATTAGGGCCATTTTATTTTAGTGTATCTTGAATGCAAGCCAAAGACCCTTTTATTTCAAATGCAGCTTTCTTGTGTCTAGTTACACGTGGGAAAAGGGGTCCTAGGATACTTAATTGGAGAGCATTTAGTTAATTATTTCCCTTGACTCCCCAATTTTTCTTTTTTCTTGGTTGTATTGATGATAAGTTGGCTTCTGTGCCTGGCTACATGTTTTAGATACACTCAAAAGGAGGAACTCAGAGAGAATGAAGCTTTATAATCCACTCTAGTATGATTTAAGGTCTTCAGCCAGTTTCGATTGGAATTATTATCTTTTTCTGTTTAAAACAGAAACATTTCCAAAGGCGCTGGAAGTTATGTAACATTTTCCAGCAGGCTGACTATCTTAATATAATATAATATAAAATATCTTAATTTTTATATTGTTTTGACCTGTGATTGGAACGTCAGTTTGCTTAGTGTTTGTTGCCAGCTATCACTGAGAGACTACCAGTGGTTCTCAACCTTCCTAATGCTTGAACCCTGTAATACAGTTCCTCATGTTGTGGTGACCTCCAACCACAAAATTATCTCCTTTGCTACTCCACAACTGAAATTTTGCTACTGCTATGAATCCTAATGTAAATATCTGATATGCAGGATGTCTGATATGTGAACCCTGTATAAGAGTTTGACTTCCCAAAGGGATCATGACCCCCGGTTGAGAATCTCTGCCTAGATTCTGTTAAAAGGATGGTCTGGTAGTAGGAATTGTAAAGGAATCCTGATTCTGTCTCCATGGACCTTGGTTGTGTTGTTGTGACATTTTTAAATATGACAGAATAGCTATGGTCATGTCACATGTTATTTCAGGAAAAATATTTTGTTGGTTAAAGTATCCTCTCATTACTGACTGTACACATACACAGGCACACACACACACACACACACAGGCACATGCACACATACACACACACGCACATATACACATATGTACTCAAGTCTATGCACATACACAGAGGCACACATATACATATGCACACATACATACATGCACATACTCACACAGAGGCACACATACACATATGTACATGTTCATGCACACAGAGGCACAATACACATACACACACAAACACTCATGAGTGAACACATGCACATTTGGATGGTAGTATTTTATTTAGACTCTAAGTATAGATTATGCAAATAATCAGATAATTGATCTCGAAGCATAATTTTTAATCATAAAAGTCCAAAATATAGTATAGGACTAATATTAATCAAAAAGGCCTCATATGAGAGAAAATTAAGGCTAAAACTAAGTTCTTGAGACTTTAGGACAGCTTCAGCAAAATTTCAGCTGAAAATAACTGTGGGATCTGGCACAGTCCTTCTAAAGTGAGAAAGTCAAAGCCCATACACTTTGAATGACTTAACTAATGAATCATAGATGTGTATTCCAGGGGAGGTATGGTGATATATTGTGTCTCCCAATATATTGTGCATCCTAATAAACTTATCTGGGGTCAGAGGACAGAACAGTCACTAGATAGATATAGAGGTCAGAAAATAGTGATACACACGCCTTTAATCCTATCATTTGGGAGGCAGAGATGCATCTGGATCTCTGTGAGTTCAAGGCCACACTGGAAACAGCCAGGCATGGTGACTCACGCCTTAATCCCAGGAAGTGATGGCAGAAAGCAGAAAGGTATATAAGGCATGAAAACTAGGAACTAGAGCGGGTTAAGCTTTTAGGCTTTTGAGCAACAGTTCAGCTGAGATTCATTCTGGATGAGGACTCAGAGGCTTCCAGTCTGAGGAAATAGGATCAGCTGAGGAATTAGCAAGATAAGGTGGCTGTGGCTTGTTCTGCTTCTCTGATCTTTCAGCATTCACCCCAATACCTGGCTGCAGGTTTGTTTTTTATTAATAAGACCTTTTAAGATTCGTGGTACAAGGAGGCTTAGGAAAATCTAAAGGAAATGAGATGGTTCTTACCCTCATGCCTTTAAGTGGAGGTACTGTCAAATTCACCCACTTGAGACTAGCAATGGCTACATAAGGGAAATTGGTCTCCTCCAGGGCAGCTTGCAGTGATGTATAGGAAACAGCCCTTTTCTTTTAAATCTATAAGATGGAATTTGGAGAGCGAGAAAAAATATTGCTTCTTTTAATTCTTTAATTATTGCCTGAAATATTAGAAGGATTACCACATAAGCACGTGGATAGTGTCATTTGAATCTTTGGAGACAGTGAACACTACAAATCCCATCCAAATTAAAAAAAAAAAACTCCATTACTACCATTGCTGAAGTGCATCTGGGATCTCTATAACTTTAAATATTTAATTTTGTATTTTTATCTGGAAGAGGGATAATTTATTTCCAGGAGATATTCTTAGAGTATGATGCAGATTTGAATCACAACTGCTAAGTGGGTTTTAAATGAATAGTCTTTTCTTCACCTCTCCCCAAACAAAAGCAAGCAAGCAAACAAACAAACAATTAAACCCATCTCTCACCATATTTGATTGGAAGGTCCCATCTTGGAGCAGGAGACATACTTATGCTTAGATCCATGGTAACAAAAGCTCATGTCTGGTTTTAGTTTTTAAGTACTAATGAATTGTATGAGGACAACTCAGAAAATGGGATCTTAGGAAATCCTCACATCCTTGCTTTGCTGATGAAAAATTTAAAGTACAGAATAGTTATATCACCTGCCATTGTCTCCCAGTTAGTATGAAATAGATATGGGAACTACAATTCAGTGATCTAAGTCAGTTTGGCGATACTTCCCTTGTTCCTTGTCTCCAATTGTCTGGTAATAAGCTAAACCGTTCACTATGTGAACACACATTATCTCATTATTTATATTACAGCATTCATGTTTCCATATAAAGTATTTTGAGAGAAAATTATCTTTTAATCTACTTTTGATTTTTTTTTTTTTTTTTTTTTTTTGCGGGGGGAAGCTTACTTAAGGCAGAATTCATGATATGACCCCAGCTGGCCTAGAACTTCGTATGTTGAAGAGAATGGCTCCAAATTAGCAGTACTCTTCCTGCTTCTGCCTCCCAAGTGCTAGGATTACAGACGTGTGCCACCACACCTGGCTGAGAAAAAGGATCTCCAGCAGGTGAAATCGTGGAGTCATGTGTCTCTCGAGTGCTAAGGTGTGGATGGGCGGAGATGATGAATGGATGGACTTTGATCTTGACTCACTTTTCACCTTTGGAGTTCCACCTTTGTAGACTTCGGCAATATGTTCAGTAGTCAGGTCCTGAGCTTTCTCGTTTTGTTCTTGTTAATCCATTAACAATATATAATCCTCATGTAAATGGACAATATTGAAGTATACTAAGAAATTTAACCTCTTTAAAAAATTATATATGATCAATATACATTTTATATATATTTCCATTTTTAATTGTGTTCATTATGCTTCATGAACACAGAATTCCATTCCAGAGAACCCTGACCTGTGAAAATTAAGAGTCAAGGCATGTTAGCAGTGTACTGACACCTTAAGAGTGTATTTTTCTATTCTAACCAGAGCCTCCTTAGACTGGAGAAAGATACTAATGATGGTATGGAAAGCACAGATGATCAAGTGTAGCTAGAGTTTTCCTGCCTGGCCCACAGTCAGGACAAAATCTCTGTCACCCGCCAGTCCCACAGCCGCTTAGACCCAATCAAGTAAACACAGAGACTTATATTGTTTAAACTGTTTGGCCTAATGGCTCAGGCTTCTAGCTATCTAGTTCTTACATCTTAAATTAATCTATTTCTAAATCTATACCTTGCCACATGGCTCGTGGCTTACCGGCATCTTCACATGCTGCTTGTCATGGTGGCAGCTGGCAGTGTCTCCCTCACTCAGCTTCCTGTTCTCTCAGTTCTCCTGTTAGTCCCGCCTATACTTCCTGCCTGGCCACTGGCCAATCGGTGTTTTATTTATTGACCAATCAGAGCATTTGACATACAGACTATCCCACAGCAATCAAGGATTCTCCTTATATTCTTCCTCACTCACTTCCTAACTACTTATGCTGAGAGTGATAATATAGGAGGGAAACATATACTTCCTTTGTCTTTGTTGTGCATGTGTGCTGTGGGACAATGCTTGTATGCTGGTTTAATAAAACCCTGATTGGCCCGTAGCCAGGCAGGAAGTATAAGCGGGATAAGCAGACAAGGAGAATTCTGGAAAGAGGAAGGCTGAGTCAGAAGATGCCAGTCTGCCGTCCAGGAAGCAGCATGCAATGGCACACAGGTAAAGCCATGGAAAACATGGCGACATATAGATTAACAGAAATGGGCTGAGTTCAATTGTAAGAGCTAGTCAGTGTTAGGCCTGTGCTAATGGCCAAGCAGTTTAATTAATATAAGCCTCTGTTGTTTACTTGGGGGATGCGAGTGGAAAAGATTGGCCTCGACCACCAGGCAGGACACAGGAAAACATCCAGTTACATGTGTATAAAGAAATAAGAATCGAGACAGTTTTGGGGCTGTTTCCACTTTTCTGGCAATAATGAAAGATACATAGGTACATACACTGTGAAATATAAACTATGTCATTTAGTGATGCAACACACAAGTAAGTAAATGTATTTGTGTTTGCGTTTAAAACTCACATTGCACATTGTAAGCCTAAATAATAAAAACTCGTTAGTGATTTAAAATGTGAGTTTTTTTATTAACTTATGGAGACATTAAATAGTGAGTGAAGAACAGCATGTCTTTAACAGACTGGAAGAAAGGAAGTTTTATTTTTAGGCATCTTGAGGGGCATATTTCCTTGCTCTTTTGGCAAGTAGCCTTGCTTTTTGTTTTCCTACAGAGTACCACAAGTTATAGATCTAGCTGTGAACTCCTTATGGTCCATAAAAGAGCAATCTATATCCTTCTGGAGTTGTGCCGCCATTTTCTTCACTTAGGACCTCAGTTTTCTTGATTTCAAACATTGTATTCTTTCTGTTAATCTTCAGCTTTATTATAAAATAGTTCATCAGACATTTTATTTCACCAATGACAATCTAATCGTTTCTATTTGAGGGTAGATTGTGGCCTTTTAGATTATATTTTAGTTTAGTTTTTTAGTTAATCTTCAAGTTTTCCTTTGAGATAGTTAATTTCATCCTACTTCACAGAGCTGCTGTGAAGAATAAATTTATGTGTACAATTATATTTATCCAGCAGCTGATATATGCTGGATATATATGCTTAGGGACTCAGTCATAGAGAGACTGAGGACCAAATACACACTGTAATTCCCATCTGAGATCTGAACAAAGAGGCAATAATCTGAAATGAGAATGTTCTGGGGACAGTAAGAGTTACAAAATGGAGCTCATGCTTATGCGAGGCTAATTCTTCCTCTCCTAGCAGTCCTTATTTACCCATAGTTTTTGTCTAGAGTATGGTCACTGTGGAATTCCCTCCAGCTTTAACATGCTTATTGATATTTATGTTGTTCTGGTCTTGTTTGTGAAGACATTTCTATGGGAGACTATGTCACTGTAGATTTCCTAGTATTCCGGTTCTTACATTCTTTTCAATCCATCTTCCAAGATGTTCCCTGAGGTATAAGTGAAGGAAGTGTGATGTAAATGCATCTGTTAGGACTGGGCTTCCTGTGATCTGTTGATCTCTGCATTGTAGTCAGTTGTGGTATTCTGTGATGGTCTCCATTTGCTGCAGAGGGAAGCTTTTTTTGATGAGGGGTGGTAGCTATACTTGCCTTTTTATTGATTATCCAGTTCAGAGTGGTCAGCCATGAATATTAATATACATACCACCAACAGAAACTGATTCATTAGGTTGTATTATATATACCTGTGCACACACACATATGTTACTGTAATAATAAAAGACAAAGAGGCTATCAATTTGAGAATAGGTGGAAAGGACATGGAAGGAGTTCAAGGGAAGGTGGCTAACAGGGGCTGGAAGGAGGGAAGGGACAGGGGAAGTGATGTGATCTATATCAATTTGAAATGTATTGGAAAACAGAATTACAAAAGCATAAAGACAACACATCTTGACTTAGTGAGTTGAAAGTAGATTTCCAAAAAATACCTTACTTACCAGATTTTTTTTGTACTTGGAATAAACAACATTTGCAGATGCAGCTACTGTTCTAAAGATGAGATTGTCATTGGTCAGTGGGGTAGCCCTTTAATCTAATGGAAAATATTGTTATGACAGACAGAAGAGATGGCTATATGATGTTAGAAGCACAGATTGGAGTTAAACTGCTACAAGCTATGGAACACCTGGAGCTACCGTCAGCCAGGAAGAGAGAAGAGTGGTCCTCAGCACCTTCACAGGAAGCACAGTCCTGCTAACATGTTGATTTTGAGATGTTTTTCCTCTCATGGTGTATCACAATATATTTTGTTGTTTTAAGCCATTCGATTTGTTGACTGTGATCAGGTGGAGGAGGCAGAGAGGTAAGGGGAAGAGCAGAGGCAAACCTTGCAAGTTGCTGAGTTTGACTCTAGTAGTCAGAGGAAGCCAGGTATGGGTCTTGAGTTAGACTATCATTTAGTCTACACCGAACTGCATTGCAGAGACTGCATGACCAGAAAGACAGTACATCTGAAACTACACTGGATGACTAATGAAGGGATGAGATTGCACAGGCAGGCTGCTGGTCTCAGAGGTGACAGGACTTGGTAAGAAATTGGCTGTGAGAGGATTGAAAGATGAATTTTGAGGTTTAGAGCAAGTGAGCAATGGCAATATCACTTATCAAA
>CABHPQ010172396.1:22635-44829 GCA_902168405.1 Peromyscus aztecus
TGTGTGTGTGTGTGTGTGTGTGTGTGTGTGTGTGTGCTCACATGTAACAATATTAATCAATGAAAAAGAGGTCATGAATCTGAGAAAGAGTGGGAGAGGTCACAGGAGGAATTGAAGATGGAGAAGGAAGAATGGAAATGATGTAAATACAGTACTCATATATGAAATTCTCAAAAATTTAAATAATAAAAAGAAATATGAATGCAAATACAGATAGAATTAGTTGAGATAATGTATTCCAAAGACATTAATTGTATGAAATATTACTTTAAAAATGACTGCATCCTTTGATAGTTAATGATGACTTGATTTTTTTTAAATTTTAGTGTTCATAAAAACTACTTTATTCTTGGTGACTCCCACTGAGCTGCTATCACTATAGCAATTATTTCTTAGCTTCAGGATTAGTGTAGACTAATGTTCTTTGAGGGCAAGGTTCCAAGATCCAAGCTAATTTTCATGTCCCTTTATTTATTATTTTTACATGAATCCACAGAACTTAATTGTAAATTTGGGGATAATGTGAATAACAAATTAGTACTGATTTTGCTTAAAGGAAGCAGTTCCATGAAGTGAAAGCGAGAGAGAGAGAGAGAGAGAGAGAGAGAGAGAGAGAGAGAGAGAGAGAGAGAGAGAGGAGGGAAGGAGAGAGGGAAAGGGGTTGAGATATTTTCTTGAGTGCTCAATCCACAAACTAGAAGAAATGAGAATCAACTTTTTGTCTAAACACTGATCTTGGCTCAAAAAGCCTGAAAATCTGGGCTTAGAGATGCTCTCTCTAACCCTTTTACATTTAATCAATAATGACTCTGGCAGAAAGAGAAAGTATATCTTTTCCCCTAACACAGACAATTGAATATTGCCCAATTAAATTAATGGTAGTACTTTGATGCCATAGAGACTGGTGATATATAAGAGGCCTGGCAATGATAATTGTGTAAGAAATTAGTTAATGTAGAATGAAAGGTATTGGGCCCGGAGGCCATAGTTCTGAATACAGTCCCCCATTTTCCTTTTGAAGTTTAGGTCTGTATTTTTATTTATTAAAAATGGAAGCTTTTGAACTATCAAAATACATTCAACTTTTTATGACTTCTGTCTTTATCTACTTTATATGTAATTACTTTAGATTTCTAAAATTATTTCTGGTCGGGTGTAAGTTATAATGTTATCTCCCTTCTGATTAACATAGAGAAGACCCCACTCCTGGCCACCTCTACATTTATCCTCACATTGCAGGAAACGTAAAACCAATATTGAAAAAGACCAGTGTACCACATACAGTTACCAGTCTAGTCTCATTTTCACTGGATTCGGGCACAACCTTGAGTATTCTGTATGTTGTGGTAACTGTCATGGGAAACACACTTAGTATAGAGAATGATGTGGAGAAAAGCAACCCCTGTCTGACATAAAATACTGTGGTGAAAGCTGACAAAATCATGTGAAGACTTGCAGTTTGAATAGTGAAGACAGGAAGTCTCCCCCATCCCCAAATGACAAGAAAAATACTTTGAGGCAAGTAAGCATAAAGAATAGTTTGGAAATAGGGGCTCCACTTGACTAGGGGTATACATACACACACCACTCTCCAAACATAAACCTGTTATCAGTCTAGGGTCCCTAGGGTCTGTACTGAGTTGCATATGTGCCTGTTTTAAATGATGGCAATAAATTACACCCCCTTAGGTATGCTTTGATAACATAGTTTCTTTTCAAGTACATTCTGGAACACAGTCTGGTTAACAATGGGCAATACATGCACAATAAGGCAAAACTATGACTTCAAGTGAACTTTATTTTTTTCTTTATTTTTGAGGCTTTATGCATGCATTCAACGAAATATAGTCATATGTACCCTTCATTTTCTCCCTCCCATATTCCAAATACACTCCTCAATACAACACTCATCTGAACTTTGTGTATTATTACTATTTTGATAACTCACTAAGTTCAGCCAGTACTGTCCTTATCTGCATGGATATGGGAACATCCACCAGGGCATGGGAAACCTACCAATCTTGAAAAAAAAAAAAAAAGAAAGGAAAGAAAGAAACCCCCTTCCCAGCAACTATCCACTGCTATTAGCTCCTCAGTAAGGGGTGGGGCTTAGGGATCATCCACCTCATCTATTGTAGCAGGGTCCTTGCTGTTGTTCCCTTTGGGGGTGGGGGCCAAGTAGGCGCAGAGTCAAACCACACAGACTCCGGGAGAATGTCCAAACAACAAGCTAAGTTTATTCAGGAAGAGGCAAGCCTTATATACCCTCCACCCCACCCTGGGGAGAGGTCTGATGAATATGCATCTGCTGGTGTGACATGGCTGCCTCTCATTGGTCCAGGTCATCTCCAGATCATGTTTCAGCTGCTGTTGCTAAGACCATCAGGCAGACCCAGGATGGCTCTCACAAAGTATCTTTTTTACTTGTTTGGGCGGTCTAACCTTCAAGCCCCTTAGGGATGAGTCATCCCACATATCCACCCCTTTTTATTATTTTATAGGACACGCTCAGTGGGAGCTAGGGTGCATTGCCCTAACCTTGTTGACCCCACCTCAGGAGAGCTCAGCATAATGGACTGTGCCTGTCTTAGATTGACTTGCCAAACAAGTTCTTATCCGTCATTGACTACCAGCCCTTTATACTTTATAATCTGTGTGAGATTTTTTTGCATTCTTGAATAAGAGACAAGGAACTGGAAACACATTATCCAGTATCTTACCACTAGTAACATTTTCATATTTAAAATTATTAGTTTTGAAATGATAATAATTCCAACATATTCCCCTTCCCTTTTCTCCCTCTAATCCCTCCCATATACCCTTCCCTGATTTCTTTCAAAGTCATGGCCTCTTTCTTGACTAATTGTTATTAATCCATATATGTATATATATATATATGCATATGCATGCCATAAACTTAGGAATATATATTCCCAAATATAATCTGTCCAGTCTGTATAATGTTTATATATATAATATATATATTTAAAGCTGACCACAACCAATTTTCTCCTCTCTAGATGTAGAGGGCAAAACAAGTCTGTGCACACAGATGATTATTGTGGGATATTTGTACACTATGTGAAGAAATATTGCTGTGATTAGTTTAATAAAGAGCTGAATGGCAAATAGCTAGGTGGGAGGTATAGGCAGGACTTCCGGGCAGAGAGAGAGGAAGTAGGAGGAGGAATCCGGGAGTGAGGAATAATTGCCAGTCAGCTCAAAGGAAGCAGGATAGGTGGTAAGGAAAGATGAGGTATTGAGTCTTGTGATGGAATGCAGATTAAAAATATGGGTCAATTTAACTTATAAGAGCTAGTTAGGAACAAACCTAAGCTAAGGCCAAGCTTTCATAATTAATAAGTCTCTGTGTCATTATTTGTGGGCTGGTGGCCCCCCCAACATCTATCTACAGATCTTCTCGGGAGAAGCCAGGAACAATTAAACACAGAGTTTATTTCTTCAATGGAATGAGATGCTTAGCTGTTCCTCCTAGAATGCTGGGAATGGATGCAGTTTTCAACCTGGTGATTCTTTGCTTTCCAAAGAGCCAGGCTCCACCCAAATCTCCCAGAGTTTATGTTTTACACATACAAGACCTTTTACTCCTAAAAACTTAAGCATTACGTCTAGACCATGAAAATCATAGTCGTGAGAGGTATCATTTGTACTTTATAATAGCTTAAGTGACTTCTGTGTTATCTTAGGGCTAGGCCAAATCCTGAATCTCACAGACATTTTGTTTACCTCAGTCATTCTCCCTAGACTCTTATCTTGAGTATCTTTTCTTAGTCAACAAGAATCCAGCTTATGGATGGAAAGCCATATGTGCTTTGTAAAGAGCTTCAATGTAAATATGTCTTAAGCTTTGTTGTACTCACAGGACTGAGTTAATTGTTATCTGAAAACCTATTTTTCCAAAGTTGTGCTATGCTTAAATATGGCAAAATAATGAGCTGATGTCAGATGCTCTTAGTCTTGGCCCAGCCCTGGTACCTTAAAATCAGAATCAGACTGAACCAAGTTTCATTCTTGCCTCTTTGTGGATCATTTTCCTCCCTGCTGTAAAGCCTGCAGGGACTCTCCACACCTAGAGAGAACTACCTCTCCCACTCCCAGGTTTACGCAGTTGCTTATCGCTCTTTGTGTAGGGTTGAGGCCTCATGGACATTTTCCTGGTCAGTTTGGCATGTCCTTTGGTGTTGTCCTTGTTCAGCTCATGTTTGGACAGTCATGTTGGTGAGACTTTATGGGTGTAGCTTCTGGTATTACTAGGAGACCTAATCTCACAGCAAACTATCTGATTCTCTATCTCTTAACAGGTTTTCTGCCACTTATTCTGAAATGTTCCCTGAGTCTTAAGCTTGGGAGTGTTTTGTAGATGTATCTGTTGAGACTGGTGTTCACAACTCTGCATTTCGATTGCTTTTGGCTTCCTGTAGTGGTCTTTGTCTGTTGCAAAGAGAAGTTTTCTTAATGGAATTTTATGCTCTTAACTTTAACCAGTCTTTTTAGAGAGGTTGCCTCACATTTTATCTTTGTTTTGCTTGATCTGTATGTCCAGAGTCTTCAAGAAAGCATTACACATTTTCGTATCACCTGCTAGGTCCCTAAGCTTATGAGGAATTTGCGGGTTTGTGTTACTTGGTCATGTTGTAGTTGGGTATAAGGGGGAAGTGCAAAATGGTTGCCAAGGTATCAAGTGAAAGAGACAAAATTTAAAATACCTTTCTTCCTGAGTATGATAAATTCATTTGTCTGTCTAATAATGGAATTTTCTTTTTTTGCCCTAAAACTCCAAATATAGGTTCAAGGTAAGTGTTAAAAGGGAATTTGAAAACACCTCTTGAAATATATACTTTTGGGACAAATATTATGAAATCGTATAGCTTAAAAAGTGTTTCTTTTGAAAATTTAGATAATTCATTAGTTGTCAATTTGAATATTAGGACAAAAATGAGATGTATGTGGGAGAACTGAATATGAAGATATGTGGTTTCCTATGTCCACATAAAATGGAAATTCCTTGCTGTTGCTGTGTCTCCATACCCATGAATTTAGGAAGCCATTGCACTTAGTTGAGAATTGAGAAGTGTGATACCCATTAGCACTTACTGGCAAAACATCATTGGCAATCTATCTGTATATGCATTTAAAATTTATGACAAAATCTATTTGCTATATTTGAACCTCCAAACAAATATCATGCCAAGTGGCTGAATAATGTTTAAATGGGTGAGTAATGATGAGTATTGGAATTTTACAAATGTGTTGATGATGAGAGACTAAGAATATTTTCCTGGATCCATTTTGGATTCACAGGAAAGAGATGCTCCTCTCATTTTGATGGGGGCCATGCCCTGTTAAACACAACCTAGACTGAAAATGCATTAGTCCACCTAACGTGCTTTAGCATTATAACCTCACAACACAGCATGCTGTCGAGTCAGTGTCTTTGCCTCTGTGACTGCATGGCTGGTTGGGTGTTGTGACTTACTGTACTACCAGGTCTTACTGCCACTTTCGGGAATCATGAGAGAATCATGTGACATTTCTACTTATCTCATAAGATCAAAATTCAGACTCAAAGTATAGTTTCAACTGAAAGTAGATCCCTTTAACACAACTTGAAAATTTGTACATTGAATCAAAATAACTGTGACCTCTCTGTGGGTATTATTGCACCAACCACTGCATACAAATTTCTATTGGATGTCTGTCCTTAGATGGTCAAGGTCAAGGATGAAAAATACAACTCATCCTAACTTTAGACTATTGGTTGAGAATTGTTATGATTTTAGAACTTCAAGTTTTTGAAAAAGATAGAATTTTGGTTTAATAATGATTTGCCCATGGTAATAATGAATACCTCAGCTGCTAAATCATTTTGAGTTTGAAAATTGAGACAAATACTGTAGCATGAATCTTAAAGAGTCTTAATAAAATCAAACCTGAGCTGGGTATTGGGGTAAACGCTGGAAGGTCAGAGAGACAGAATAAGCCACAACTATCTCACCTCGCCGGATCCTCAGCTGATTTTACTTCCTCAGACTGGAAGCCTCTATGTCCTCATATCCAAATGACTCTCAGCTGAACTGCTGCTAGAAGCCTGAATGCTTAACCAGGCCAATGCTTCTCCAGGGCAAATGCCTCTCCAGGGCAAATGCCTCTAGTTTCTGGTCCTCACGCCTTATATACCTTTCTCCTTTCTACCACCACTCCCTGGGATTAAAGGCTGGCTTTCTGGGATTAAAGGTGTGTATCACCACGCCTGGCCGTTTCCAATGTGGCCTTGAACTCACAGAGATCCAGAGGGATTTCTGTCTCTGGAATGCTAGGATTAAAGGCGTATGCTACCACTGCCTATCCTCATGTTTAATATTGTGGCTGTCCTGTTCTCTGACCCCAGATAAGTTTATTAAGGTACACAATATTTTGGGGAACACAATACCACCACAATTCCTTATAACAAATTCAGAACAAAGTTATTATGAAATGAAAAAAATGCCTTTTTAAGTTGTAATGAAAAATACCCGTTGACTAATGATTACCAGTGACCCACAATGCAGATTGCATTTGTAAGGCTGAATTATGCACTTTTAAATTGTTTTGACTAAACAATGAAGTACAGCCCTTTTCTTTTTATGATGTAAAATATGTACGGCATTGATAGGAGGCATAGATTCTAGAGTGAGTCAAAGGGTTTCATATTTGTGCTCTATCACTTTTATGATGCTTTGATTAAGGATATGCTGGGTGGGGGGGGGTCAATGTCAATTTAAACTGATGGCCACAATGTTCAGTTTTGAAGTGTGATAGAATAGTCATTTAGAATCTCCATGAAAGAGACAAGCAAAATGCTTTTAGTGTGACTTTGCACATTGTAAATTTGGCAGGGATTTTAGAAGTGTTTGGCTCCCCTGGATCTAGTGGTTTAGTAATTTCGTAGTGACTCTGTGTTAACGGTTTCTTAAATATTTAATATTTTAGGTGGAATGAGAGTTTGATAAAATGTTTGCTGTGTCTGAGGAAAGTAAATCATGGCGATTGACCCCAAATGACTGGGGTCTGACAAAGAACCTTGTTTTTTTGAAACTAAGAAACATTTTTTGGTTGCTTTTAAGTGTCTTATAATTTTGGAAATAATATTTTGGGGCAGGGTCGCAATCCCGTCTCAACAGCACAAAGGCAATGCTGACAGAGCTGCTGTGTCACGCCTGGTTTTGAAAACAAATTGAAATGAAAAGCAGTGAGCAGAAAAATACAGAAGATGGGAGTTTACCTACCATTGCACATCTTAGACAGACTTGATGGTCATTTGACTATCACTTTCAAGTAAGGGAAAAAGAAATTTAGTTATGATGTCATGATCAGCTTTCCTGAAGACTTTTTCATAGGAGAGGACCATTTTCAGTACTTATGTTGTTCTAAAGGATAAAGGGAAGTTTACCAAGGGATATTCATTACTAAGCTGATCAACAAAATCCTTGGTGTTCCTGTATATTAAAGGCTAATCCTAGCACCAGAAGAGGCCCATTCTGATGGAGTTATATGTGGCCACTGCACTAGAACAATTTGTTCTGAAAGCCTAGGACAGGGAATGAAGACTACTATGGGCAACTGTGCTTTCAGGAGGAGAAAGATGTAATCATGTAAAGTAAAGCTTGGCAAAGAAGGGTAAATGTTTTTTTTCTTTTGCCAAAGAACCATGGGATTCTTGCATCATCTACTCTGGCATCACAGACACGTGGTGCTATTTATTAAAATGCTGGAGCAGCAGGCTCTCCACTGACCTCAGAAGACATTCTGTTGCTCATAGGATTGCCAATGCCAGAGACAGCCAGAACATCTTTTACTTTTGGTACCTATTAAGTTACTGACCTGATCTGACACTGTTTACTTTGTGGTGGATAGAGAATCAATATTTTACATTGACTTCATTGTGAATCACAATAATTAAACAAAACAAAACAAAACAAAACAAGTTCTGTTTAGATACTGACTACAACAAACTCAAAGTTGTCTTATGTGAGATGCAGCCTTGGCCTCGCCTAAAGCACAGCTTGTGTATGTTGATTCTGAGGAGATACCTAAAGATATCAACTCAGTGATGCTGGTCTTTTGTTAATCACAGCAATTTTTTTTATCCCCAGATAACCAGAATCAATTGTGCCAGTATAGCAAAAGTTTCACTTCCATAATGCTGGTGAGGTGAAAGTGATTAGCCCCAGAAGACCAGAAGTCACAGATTCTTAATACACAAATGGCCCCAGTTGAATCTTTACTACCTTTTGAAATGTCACAAACTTGGCTCCCATCATCTTCACTGCTACCAGAATTATCTACCAAGCTCCCACAACAGAAGCTTCTTAAATTCTGAGCACTATGTAGTTTTTCCAGTCCATTGTTCCAAGCACTTCCACTGTACATAATGGTCAGGTCTTTTATAGCAATACCACAGCCCTGGTACTTATTTCTGTTTTAGTTTGCTTCTAATTGCTGTGATAAACACCACAACCAAAAGCAACTCAGGGAGGAAAGGGTTTATTTGGCTTATATTACATATCCTGGTCACAGACTATCACTGAAGAAGGACCAAACAAGAACTTAAACAGGATGGAGATTGAAGTAGAGAGTGTGGAGGGATGCTGCTTACTGACTTGCTCAGCTTTGGTTTGCTCAGTTATCTTTCCTAGATATCCAAGGCCCACCTTCCTGGAGATGGTATAGAATACAGTATGCTGGATCCTCCTATATCAATTTGCAATCAAGTAATGCCCATAAACACTCCCACAGGCCAATCTGATGGAGGCAAGTCTTCAGTTAAGCCTCCTTCTTCCCAGGTATGTTGACAATGAAGATTAGCCATCACAAGAGGCAAGTCTTTCCTGTTTTCCAACCTCTTTCCAACTCAATTTTTCCTATCTTCCATTCTTACCCATTTTCTTAAATATCCATTGCTAAGAATATCTTAAATTAATACAAAATTATTTTGAAGGGGCCTCTAACCCAATTTTGTGTAGGTATCTTTACTGTCCTCTATTTGTTCCAATCTTACAGTTTTCATTATTCTTATTTCTTGTTTCTTTTTTACCATAATTCTTTCATAACAACTCATGAATGAATAATGCATCTTTGCTGCTGGTTGGCTTTTATCTACCATTTTATGCACTTCTAAGAAACCCATGATATGAGGATGCTTCATGAAATTACATTCCAGATTTCAACACTCAGAGATTTAATCATGTAATATGTAATCACATATGTTATATCTTCTCCCAAATTCTTACTCTGAATCATTCACTGCAAAGTATTCGTGTTAATTATTTCCTTATAAATAATTAAAGTTGAGAGGGTGGAGCTCTGATTACATGATATTAGTGTCCTCCCAAGGAAAGATCCAGAAAGCTTACTTTCTCTGAGTAAACGGAGCAAAGGCTCTCCGAGCACACAAAGAGAAGATAAAAAGGAAGCCCTTATCAGACACTCATTTTGGTGCCACCTTGATGTTGACTTCTGATCCTCAGAACTGTGAAAAATAAATTTCTATTGTTTAAACCATCCAGTCTGTGGTATTTTGTTATGATAACCTGAATACACTGATATACCTGGTCACTTCAAATGAGCTGAACAACCTTCATTCTGCTCTCATATTTTTCTTTTGTGTTTTTAAAGCTTTCTATGAATACTCCAAATACAAATTCATGATCTTGTAGCTTGTGGCTCACTCCTAACTTATGAACTCAGCCTTTTCTATCTACAAAAGGACTTTTCCAACAATAATTTAAGGAACAATCTCAGGAGTCTCTCTTGATGACACATCTTCTTCACTCCCACATTAAATCCACCTACCTAGTGATTTCATTGTCTTTAATATTTATTGAAGGTACAGAGGAGAGTATTCCTATTATTAACTCACCATGCCCAGTCACTACTTCAGTTTTGGGAATCATAACTAGAGATTGAGTTTGCCAAGTAAATCAGAGGAACAAACCCAGAGGGTAGATGCTTTGTGACATCATAATGTCACAAAGGGAAAGATCAAGTTTCAGAAGCAGTTCAAATATTTAAATATTTGAAAACCCAGGGTTTGCTTCGTGAACAAACAAACCAGAGACCTAATGTGACTTACTGCCATAAGAGAGTCACAGTGGCTTTGACAAAATCCAGAGGAAACCCAGCATCACAAACCCTGAGAGTATTGATGAAAGGAAGACATACTTCATGATTTTACTTTACAGAGAAGTCACACAATGTTGGGTTTAGATCAAGATGTGGAGTGACTAGCACAGCACACAAATGGGTGGAAATATTACTCAGAGGGGTCACGATTCTCAGTGTCTTCATGAAGACTTAAAACCACATCCCCAAAGAGAGCTAAAATGAAAGTAGCAAGATTATGTTAAAACCCTTTAGTGCTAGGGGTGCATGAGCGGGTTTTTTTGGAGCCCACTACCTATGATGGGACACCTCATGCAGTCTTGAGGCAGGGGGAAGGGCTTGGACTTGCCTCTACTGGATGTGCCTCCTCATGGGAGGCCTTGCCTTCTTGTGGGTGGGAGAGGAGAGTGGGTTGGGAGAGGAAGGCTGGGGGGGGGCGGGAGGAGGAGAGAGGGGGATTTTTGATTGATGTGTAAAACGAATGAAAAAATTTTCTTAATAAAAAATGAAATTAAAAAAGAAAACCCTTCAGTGCTGATCTTGAGTTGATGAAGAAACCTCTAGCCTACGCAGTATAGCTGTGGACAAAGATGAGATAGAAGCAGAGGCAGTAAAAAGGAAAGACTTTCCACATCTGAGTGTCAGCAGCATTGGTGAGGATGAGGAGTAAGAGTGCATGTGTAGGTGTCGGTGAAGGTATGTATAACCCCCTGACAGATACAGGCATTGCATGGATGACAGCTCTTTGTAGACCCAACGAAGACACAACTCCAAAGGTAATTCTGTTTTACTGGTTCTCACCAGCACTCTTAAATCAGATACCCGAAATATGGAAAAAAAACGATGGTACAGTGTTTTGTAGAGCACAGTAATTAACAGAAATAATGGTTTCAGATAATAAATAAAAATTTATATAAAAAGAGGTGGAATATGGATTCTTGGGACAATATGTTGTGTAAAAGTACATTGTTTACAATTGAAATTATCCCGGGAATGACGTGTGATGCGAGAGCAGGAGAACAAAACCATTGAACATGAGGAAGGAGAAGTAGAAGTAACTGAAAATGAAAAGGTACCAGACGGTGAAGACGATGAACAATGGGAGTTAGTGGAAAAGATGGCTTGTCAGGTGGACATGGAGGAAGCTTTTGAGAGTGAGAAGTAGCAGCGCCTCTGGTCGGAACATCACTGAGGGTCCAGGTGGGGATATCGATTTTGTAGGCAAAAGGAAAATCCATGTTCAGAAAAAAAAAGATTCCCACCCCCCAAAAAAATCCCAAAGAAAATGGAGCCTTCACAGAGAACCATGAATCCTGATTCTTTATATAAAAGATCCAGGAAATTCCTATTAAACCTACAGAGAAACAAAAGAAATGAGAAAAAGGAATATTAGTCATTGATAAGCATTTTAAATGTTATGGCTGAACTAAAATATAGTTTAAAAAAACCTACCATGGATCTCAAAGAATGTCTATAAGAAAAAACGGCAGAGTGGTTTTATTATTATTTCATACATTCCTGAGCTGTTCTTATGGTTCCTGGACCCTTGAGGAGCAAAGGAAAAGAATTGCAGAAGCCCAATTCATAAGGGTAAATTCAGGAAGATAAGAGAAAAGGATGGAAGGATGTGTCGGTCAGAGAATAAAATGTCAGGGACCAGCAAGCTGACTGCCAAACTTTACTGACTTCTTTTAATTTATTAGTGAGGATATACTGAAGATGGATAGCATGGCATTAATTAATTTAAAGTGGTTATCACTGTTCATACACAATTTTTTTCCTCTCTGGGGAAAACTGATTTAAGAGGAAATCAATCATGCACTCTTGGGATAAAAATATGTGTGTTTTCAAGAAATGCACCCAGGTCATAGATCTTGGGTGCTGTTGATCCAAACACAAGCCCTCATGCATGTACAGCCGGCACTATTCCCCACTAAGTCATCTTCCATGTCCAATAATAATTTGTTTTAGTGTTTTGTTTTTAAAAATCTCTCTTTTTTTCTCAAAAAGTCTCCAAGAAGACTAGAACTTAAAAGTTTCCAATTTATTTTCAACTGTATTACTTCTCAGTTTGTTTTTAGTACCTGAAGCAATGGTCAACACAAACTACATTAAATAATTCTTGTTAAAATGATTAAAAACATTAAGATTAAACATGAGTTATGACTGTCTCATTTATTCATAGTCCTGTGGATACACGTTATGGCTAATGGAAAAGCAGAAACATTTTCCTTTTGAATGCCATTAAATCAGGATGTTGGTTTTTCCTAAATTCAGTTTTGAAAAGTTTTTGTATTTGGACTAAAACATCCATTCTTCCTGGATTTTGCAATTGCCAGAATGAAACTGAAACCATCATTTTTTCTTTTTCTCAGTCACTTGTACTTGGCCTGCAACTGCACTATTAATATTCTTGAACTTTTCAGCTTGTCAGCTGTGGATCTTGTGATGTTCAAGCTCTGTAATCACCTGAACCATTTCCTTGTAACACATAACTTTGTGTGTGTGTGTATGTGTGAGTGTGTGTGTGTGTGTGTGTGTTTCTTCTGTCTGTCTGTCTGTCTGTCTAATAACATCATGGGTGTCTCATCAACATTTGTTTTAGGAATACAAAGGAATCATGCATTCACAAATGTGCACGCGTGCGCGCACGCACAAGCACGCACGCACGCACACATTCTCCCACTTTTGAATTCAAGCTAGAATTGAGATTCCTGCATCATGTTGGACATTACCAGCACTATAAGTCTCCTGTAAATATAAATCATGTCTTTCATCTTTGATCCTCTCTCTCTTTTTTAGAGTTTAGCCTTTTATTTATCCATAAACATTTATTGATCACATTCCACATCAGGACCTACGTTAGTCATTGGGATTGCAAAGCACAGCAAGGCATGATCCCTGCTTATGAATTTATGACCAACTTTAGTGCTTCTCACATCTATCTGGTCATCAATGCTAAGTTTCTGTAAATTATTGATTCTTTATTTTATTTTATCGAAAATAGATTCTGTTCTCATACAATGCATCCTGAGCATAGTTTCCTCTCCCTCCACTCCTCCTAGCTCTCCAGTCTCCCCTCTCACCCAGATCTACTCCCCCTCTGTTTCCCTTCAGAAAAGAGCAGTCCTCCAAGAGACAACAACCAAAGATGACAAAACAAGACACAACAAGACAAGGCGAAAGCCCTCATATCGAGGATAGACAAGGCAGCCAACAGGAGCAGGCAAAAGAGTTTAATCTAAATATTCTGCTTATCCTACCACAAATCCTAAGATACTAGAGTGAAATTAATGAATAAATGGATGCACAGATACCATGGTTTTCTATTATAATGCACATAGCTCAGTCAAATACACATAAGAATCGCGAGAGGTGTGCATTTGATTATTTTACCTTTTTGTGCCAGTGCTATGAGTTCTTGCATAGCAAGACAATGAGCAGAGTGTTATTTAATAAGTGAAGAATTCTAACTGAACTCCTGGAGATTGCAATCAAGATGCTGATGAAGCCTGGGAGAAGAATCATGAAGACTGCTGTTACATTTAGTGTTTTTAGGACACTTAGAAGAACACCCATATTTCGGCGAGTGGTCAGTCATTCATCATTTAGAGGCACTTAGGATATGTAGGACTCTAGAAAAATTTGATAGAATATGAGAGACAGTTTTGGTTTTCTTGGCAGAGGAAGTTCAAAAGAAGTTCCGGTTCATTGTTTGAGGATATTAAGAAACACATTAAAAACTTTTAACAAGAGTGCTGTGATGGCACACGGGAAGGGGGAGGCCTGTGGCTGGTGGTAATGCATTGCTGTTTAGCATAAGCAACCAATCCAATGTAGCGGCTTCATCAGCAAATCTGGAAGACAAATATTCCTAAAGTTTCAGTGCCCACCTCTTCTATAAAGCTATAACAAATTTTGATAGAGAATTTATGGAGGGCTTTCATATTGATTGCTGATTCTAAGACTGGGCCAGGAACTTACACTTTCTTTTTTCAGGCTCTCCAATTACAATTCAGGCTATTCGGTTAAATTTCCTGTGAAATATTAGGTTATACATTTTACTTGTGCTATTAAAAGCTGGGAAATTATGCACTTGATTTCCAATCCTATTTCATAAATATTCAATGTTTATTTTCCTGTAAACTGATATTTTCAGGCTGGAAATTACTCAATCCTAAGAAGACTCTTCAGCAATTTTAGATCTCTTAATCACATACATAATTTTGTATTGAATTTATAAGATACAATATGGGATTAGCCTTTAATCTAATTTGTGTTTGATTATTTTATTTCAGTGTTGTTTGTTTCTCATGGGAAGCTGTAGGTGCGTACATGAGAGAGAGAGGTGGGCTTATGTGTGCTTGCTTGTTGATGTGTGTGAATACAGATGCACGTGTGTTGTGTTGCACATGCTGAGGTGAAGGACTACCTTGGGTGTCCATGTTAGCCTTTCACCTTGTCTGAGACGAGGTCTGTTTGTTGTTCAACAGTGCGTGTTCTGGTTAAGATGGCTCATGAGCTTCCGGAGATAGGATTGCTAGGCTTACAGATACATGCTTTATGTGGATTCTGGGGAGATAAAATTTCAGTTCTTCATCCTTGTGAGGCACGCTCTTTACAATTGGAGCCATCTCCCAGCACTAGGGTGGTTGCATGTTGTGTCAGGGGAAGTAATCCTGTGAAGGCTTTGTCTACAGGGAGAAACTATTAGTGGGTCAATACAGTACCCATCTTATCTGAAGAGAACGTACTGTCTGTTTCTTCTGAAATGGGTAGAGGCTTGATCTTTGGGATCTACATTTCTATTTCATCTGAAAATCTGTTATATACTACTTAATGCCCAACCTAAGTTTTATCTTTGCTATTGCATGCCAAATAGTTCACAATCCTTTCTAATTACCTGATTGCTTTTGTCTTAAGGCTTTGCTGGTCTGCACTGGTAAGAATTTTGTTAGGGATTATAATGATGTAGCTCAACAAAGAAATATATTTTTCAACCAGCTGAACTGGGCCACAGAACTGTATAGCTGAGTGTTCAGCCGGTAACAGATATTGAAGTATCTAGCCTTGTTGGTTCAAATAGACAACCAGGGAGCCTGCATGGGACTGACCTAGGCCCTCTACATAGATGTGACAGTTGAGTAGCATGGTGTACTTGTGTGACTCCTAACAGTGGGAGCAGGGGCTGTCCCTAACACATTGGCTGGCTTTGGTGAACCTATTCCTCATACTGGGTTGCCTTGCCCAGCCTTAATACAAGGGGAGGAGCTTAGTCCTACAACTTGATATGTCATGCTTTGTTGATACCCATGGGAGGCCTGCCCCTTTCAGAACAGAAACAGAGGAGGAGTTGATGCGGGAGGGGCAGAAGGGAGGGGAGAGAAGGGAATGGGAGGAGAGGAGGGAAGGGACACTGTGGTTGGAATGTAAAATAAGTAAATAAATTTAATTAATAAAAAATAAATAATGGAATGCTTAAGTAAGCCTCCAGTACAAATGCATGAAAATAAAAATAGTCTAAATGAAAAAAGCATTTAACCTTTAAAATACTCTCAAGATATTAAACACAATTTTGTGAAAATGTAAGTCTGATTGAAAAGCAATTTTGAAGACTGCTGATTAGTTAGAAGTATTCTTTTTTGATGTGAAAGTGATTTCTGTCACATTGCTTTTAGTGATCAATGTTAAAAGAATCACTTATAGTCTATCATTTGAAGTTGCAGTGAGAAATATTTTTTGGGCAGCATTGCCAGTTACATGGATGCAGCCCCCTTTTTGAAGGAGATGACATTGTCAAGTGCAAAGGCTTTTTTCAACTTGGGGCATAATAGAAATGGGACCTAGCAGAAGTGCTTGAAAATATTTTAGAAGTTATGCTGAATATTAGGACATTTCAATAACAAACTTTTGATAGCTATTATTAATTTCATCTAGAGTAAAATTAACTATAAACTGCATTCAGAATCATGTGTATACCTACTAATGGTTGTGCAATCAATTTCTTTCATTTTTCTTTTTGTGAAGTTGTCAAAGAAAAATGAATCAATGAAAAGAAAAATTAGGCTGGCGAGATGGCTCAGCACCTAAGGGCACTTGCCACCAATCTTGACATAGGAATTTAATCTTCAGAACATACATAATGGAAGAAGAAGCCCTACTCTTGCAAGTTCTCTGCTAAACACTACACATATGCCATTGAGTACATGTGCAGCCTACTAAACTCACAAATAAATAAGCGTAGAACTTGAGTTCTGCCTCTGAAAACAAAACAACACAACACAACACACACACACACACACACACACACACACACACACACAAAGTATACAAGGTATTAGGTATTATTATGGCATTTTCCAACAAAATGTAAAATGTGTTTGAGTGCATTGACTTTTATCCCCCACAATGACCTAAGTCTCTTAATTTCCTATGTAACGTCCCCCCCCCCAGACTATTTTCCTTTTCATATTTCACATGTTCATTTGTCCATCCTATTTCTTCCTGTTCACCTATTTTTACCCTCTCTTGGTCTCTTTTCTAGCCTTGGCAGGCTTTACTTACATTGATACCCATTTGCGTATGTGTAATACCTTATCATTAGGATCTGCATATGAGAAAGAACATGTGGGTTTGTCTTTCTGATTTTGGATCATCTTGCATAATATTATACTTTCTAGATACAATTATTTTTATGAAAACTTCATTTTTCTCTACAGCTAAATGAAATTCTATTTTCTATATGAATCACATTTTTTTTTTATAATCCATGCATGTGTTCATGGATATTTAGTCTGGTTCCATTTCCTAGCTCTTATGAATAGAAGAACAGCAATAAATATAGATATTCAAGTCTCTCTATGGAAGGAGATAGAGTGGAATATCTAGGCTAGATGGCAGTTCTATTTTTAATTTTTTGATAAACCTCTTTAGTGACTCCAAAACAGCTGTACTACTTCACACTCTCACTAGCGGTGATTAAAGGTTCCCCTTCTTCTCCATCCTCTCCATCATTGGTGCATTGGTGTTAGATTTCTTATTGATAACCATGCTGATTAATTATTTTTAAGTGTTCTGTGAGTGTGTGTGTGTGTGTGTGTGTGTGTATACATGTGTACCTGAAGTATTGGATCTCTCTGGAGATGAAATTACATGAAATTGTAAGCATTCAGACATGGGAACTGGAAATAAAACTCAAGTCTTCTGAAAGAACATACATATCACCAGTGCACCTTTCTGTGCCCCGTGTTGAACATTTTTAAAATTGGTATTGGCCATTTGTGTTTCTTCTTTTCAGAACTACCTGTTTATTTCATGTGCCCATTTGTTGATTAGCAGTTTTTTTTATTTTAAATTTTGCAGTTAAAAATAAATTATGTATATCATTCTCCTGTTTAAAGAATATGGCTAGTAAAGACTTCCTCCATCTTTTGGGATGCCTGTGTGCCCTGTCATGCTGACAGTTGCTCTTGATGTGCAGAGACTTTTTAATTTCATGACGTCCCATCTGTTGGTTCTTGGGGTTAGATCCTGGGATGTTGAAGTTCTATGCAGAAAGTTCTTGACTATACTTCTATGTTGATATGGATTGCCTATGTTTTCTTCTAGCAGCTTTAGCATTTCAGGTTAAGGACTTGGGTCCATTTTGAGTTGATCAACTTTAGTGAAATACATAGATTGGACTGCATTTTTCTACAGGTTGAATTTTGCCAAAACCATTTGCTTCATAGGCTCTCTTTTTCCTCTCTCTCTCTCTCTCTCTCTCTCTCTCTCTCTCTCTCTCTCTCTCTCTCTGTGTGTGTGTGTGTGTGAATAAATTGACAAAACTTAGGTTGGGTTGCCCTTATTCCCGGGTCCTCTACTTTGTTCTGTTGGTCTCCCTGTGTGTTTTTATGAGAGCACTAGGCTGTCTTTGTAATATAATTTGTTGTCAAATGTTTTTGACATTCTTTCCTCTTAGGATTGCTTTGATTTTGTGGTCATTTGTTGTTTCATATTAGTTCCCAGATATTTTTCTAGTTCTGTGAAGAATGACAAGAATTTTGGTGGGAATTGTACTGAATCTGTAGATTACATTTAATTTCAGTATATTAATTCTGCCACTTCAGGAGTATGGAATGATTTTCCATAGTCTAGTATCCTCTAATTTTTTTAAAAAAATCATGAAGTTTTAATTATAGAGGTCTTTAAATTCCTTGGTTATGTTTGTTCTTAGATGCATTATCTTCTTGGAGCTATATGAATGAGATATTTTTCCTCCTTTTTCCTACTCAAGTTCATTGTTATTACACCCGAAGGCTACTGATTTGTTTATTTTGAAACTTTTCTGAAAATGTTTGTTATGTAAGAGTTGTCTAATATATTCCACGGGCTCTTTTAATTCTAGAATCATATCATTTGCAAATAGGGGAAGTATTTCCTATTTTTATCCACTTTTTGTCTTTCTCTTGTCTTATTGGTATGGCGAACACTACAAACACTCTGCTGAGTAAGTATAGTGAAGAAGAGTTGGCATCCTTGTCTCTTTTCTGATTTCAGAAGAGAAGTTCTCAATTTGTAGGTAGCCTTTATTATCTGAGGTTTGATTCATCTATTCCTAAAGTCTCCAGAGCTTTGGTCATAAAACCTGTTGATCTTTGTCAAATACTTTCTGTTTTTATCCAGATAGCTATTTATCTTCTCTCTAAGCTCATTTCTATGATGTATTACATTTATTGATTTGCATACCATCTATGAATTTTCATTTCTGAATTGAGCTGGGAATAGTCTGTTGAGAATTTTGGTGGCTATGTTTATTGGGAAAACTAGTCTGCAGCTTTCTTTTAGTTGTATTATACCAATTTAAATTTATTTCAAAGATACTTTTATTGAAATTTTATTCTTTTAACAATTTAAAATATTTTTTTGGGAATTTTCTGTATATATACTGTATTCACTTGCTTTTACCCTTCCTCCTCTCTGTCTAACTACTCCCCTGCCCTTTTCCTCCCAATTCATGTTATTTTATTTAAGTATTATTTTACAGTTTTTCTTTTTATAGTGTTTTTATCTGGTTTTAGTATCAGGAAAATACTGGCATTGTTAAATGAATTGGGTAGTGTTCCTTCTCATTTTATTTTGTAGAAAAAAATTAAGAAGTATAGTTATTTGATTATTCTTAAGAATTCCAGTAAACTCTGGACATATGGAGTTAAATCTCTCCTCTTATAAGGCGTTTGCTTTAGAGTCAAAGAAATGGTTATTTATGTGGTGATATTGTGCACCTTAATAAACTTATCTGGGGTCAGAGAACAGAACAGCCACTAGATACAGAGGCTAGAAAATGGTGGCACACACACCTTTAATCCTAGCACTCCAAAGGCAGAGATCCATCTGAATCTCTGTGAGTTCAAAGCCACACTGGAAACAGACAGGCATGGTGACACATGCCTTTAATCCCAGGAAGTGATGGCAGGAAGCATAAAGGTATATAAGGCATGAGGACCAGAAACTAGAAGTTTTTGACTTGTTAAGCTTTTAGGCTTTTGAGCAGCAGTTCAGCTGAGATCCATTCAGATGAGGACACAGAGGCTTCCAGTTTGAGGAAACAGGATCAGCTGAGGAATTGGCGAGGTGAGGTTAGCTGTGGCTGGTTCTGCTTCTCTGATCTTCCAGCATTCACCCCAATACCTGGCTCCGGGTTAATAAGACATTTTAAGATATATGCTACATATTTAGGTATAAGTCACGGAGGAATTAAAATCCATGCTTAGGGTAAAACAGTATTACTGACCATCCAGACATAACCTTAGTACACGACCACAACCTTGACAGGTGGAATCCCACCCATTGCACGGCCTTTCAACTCTCCCTGGAGGCAGAAGAGTCTCAGTAAGCCTATAAAAAGACCTTTAAAGTCCCCAATGGCCTATTAACCTTAAAAAACGGTTTTGTTGGAGTTGATTATGTAGTGACTTTTGATAAATGTTATCTTCTAGTATTTTGATGTTTCGTTTACTATTAAAGTTTGTATTTTGAAATATAATGACTAAGCCTTTAGAAAGTTTGTCGGTGTATAACCCCTTCAATGATACTGTATAAGAAATTCTTTTGGGGGTAGGAACTATCAGAGGGCGTTTCGGTCTGGAACAGGAAGGGACAACTAGCGTAAAGTTGCAAGAGTAAGATTCAGGTGAAATTCTGAAAGAAGTGTCAAGCAACCAGTGAAAAACTTGACATCCGTAAGGTCAATAAAAATTTTAAGAGCAAGTGAAATCGGTTGTAATTTGAATGGTGGCACAGTAGTTTCCCCTTAAGAAATGCATCAGCCACTGTCTGAACGAGCGTCTTTTATCGTCATCACCATCTGTCTTTTCATAGATAATATATGGCACAGCATGTGAAAAAACCCTTTTGTACTTCCAGTGACTGTAGTAAATTGACTTAAACTTTCAGTAAAATTCTATGTGTTTTCTTTCCCCTCCTTTTGACTATCACCTTACACTAGAGACAAAATCCCACTTCCTTTGTCTTTTTACCCTATGAGTTGTGGTGATTGACCAGTCAGCATTACTTACCTCAAATCATAAAGTAAACTATTCACATTGGCATTTCAGTTCATATCCACCCTTTAAGTAGAAAAGAATAACTCAGAGATAGAATGACTTGGACTGAGAGTCTTTTTTATTTAATTTGCTATCCCAAACTCTGACATTTCAAAGTAGGTAATATGTTTATTAGTGATTTATTATTTATAATTGATTATGCAAATCATTGGTATAACATATCACATATGTTAGTTTATTTGAGGCTATGTGTATGTTATTATAATATAATTTATTAAAATAATTTTATTTTTAAAGGATAAGTAATGAAATACAAATCTTAGAATGGTTAGTTTGAAATAGCAGATTGTTTTATTTCCTTTGGTATAATTTTGAATTGATATCACTTATAGAGGAACATAGATTGATGCATGTTGGAAAGAATCATTTGAGCATTTCTGCTTGTGAGACAAATGAATCCGATTAATGCTGAATGAATTACTGAGATACTGTCCATCTTAATGGCTGAGAGAATTGATTACACAGAAAATAACCACTCTTTTCCTAATGACTGGGTGATGGGGAAGCTCTCATTTATCTGGAAAGAAGTCTCAACAGGCTGTGGACACAGCTCTTAGGATAATGAGAAATCATTGCTAAGTAACTTCTGACTTAGACACAGTTACTTGCCACATAAGAAAAAGTTACATAAGTGAGCCTGCCATTCTAGTCCCCCATCCTGTCCATCCATAACTATCTGATCTACTTTCCCTTACTAGGGTGGTGTCTCCCTGACCCCCTCCAGTCCCTTCCTGTACACCTAACCTCTGGTCTGTCATTATATGGATTGTAGCATGTTCACCAAAGGCTTAACAGCTAACATCCACATATAACTGAATACATAGCATATTTGTCTTTCTGTGTCTGGGTTACCTCTCTCAGATGATATTCTTCTAGCTCAATCTATTTGCCTGTGAATTTCATGATTTCATTTTTAAAAAGCTAAGTAATATTCCATTATATAAACGTATGACATTCTTTTTAATCCGTTCATCTATTGATGGGTATATAGGTTGTTTCAAATCTCTGGCTATTATGAGTAGAGCAGCAATGAACATGTTTGAGCAAGTGTTTCTGTAGTAGCATGTAGAGTCCTTTGGATGTATGTCCAGAGTGGTATGGCTGGATCTTGAGGTAGACACATTCCCAGCTTTCGGAAGAACAGCCACACTGATTTCCATAGTGGCTGTAAAGGTTGCACTCCCACCAGCAATGGAAGACTGTTTCTCTTATGGCACATCCTCACCAGCAGGAACTGTCATTTGTTCTGTGGATCTTAGCCGTTCTGACTAGTGTAAGATGAAATCTCAAAGTAGTTTTGATTTCCATTTCCTTGAAGTGTATGTACAGTTTTCTTGAGTTCTTTCTGTATTTTGCATATTAGCCCTCTGCTGGATGTGTAGTTGGTAGAAATCTTTTCCCTTTCTGTAGCTGCTGATTTTCTGAATGA
>CABHPQ010172397.1:2235-21768 GCA_902168405.1 Peromyscus aztecus
AGATAGATAGATAGATAGATAGATAGATAGATAGATAGATAGATAATAGGTAGATATTGTGCAACACATTGTCATATCACAATGCTTAGATCATGGGTTAACAGAGCTTCTTTATTTACTTTACCTTCTCAGATGATAATCTCCACATGTATGGGTCAAAAACCACATAATTTCAAAAATATGGTACAGATGTTATATCATTCATTAGTCTAATTGAAAAAAAACCAAGTTCCTATGTATTTTCATATACATTCTCTATACTTTAAGGTTTTAGAACTTAGGCTGTATTTGGTTTGTTCTTATTGCTTTCTGATGGTGAACTTTTGTTTTAATCAGAATACAAACACATAGTATTCCAAAGCAGTGACTTATTGGCAATGGATATTTGGGGTGCAATTATCATGTTTTTGGAGCCTGATGCATATGCATCCTAAACATTCTTACTGCTCTTTAGCACAATCTGCTATTCGGGTTAAGAACGTAATAGCTGGAGAAGCAGCTTCTTCTCTGTGAAGTATTTAGGATTTCACACTTCTCCTTTTCAAAGTCGTTTTAGATGCTCTGACATACAGCCCATTGAAGTTTCAGCAGGAGTGAAGATAGGTTGAAGGACACACAAGCAGAAAGGTCTGCTATGCGAATCAAGACGGAAATAAATCATTAATCGCTCCCTTCCCATTCAGATGCAGGTCATTCGGTGCATGCTCCTACCCAGGCTATCCAGCTGGGGAGCAGCCTCGGCTTCAAAGCATTCTCCTCTGAGAAAAGACATCAGCCGAATCATACCTAAGAGCAAGGTTAAACATAACAAAATGGGATTCTTAAAAATAATTTTTAAAGTGCTATGACAAAGCACTCTTTAATTTCTCTTGCACAGAAAAGCACAAAGATACACATAATCTATTGTTTCTGGTTAGTGTAAATTACTTGTCATCTATTCGGGTAGGAGATTTGCTTGATAAGTCACTTTCCAGTTGATCCAGGATAAAATAAAATTCTTTTCTATTGCTCATGAGAAGCAATTACTTCTTTTCCAGATATCAAAGGTAAAGAATTCTTCATCTCAGGACTTTCTTCTTTGTATTATATGCTTCAGTGGGGAAAAGGTGAGATATTCGAATCCTCGGTTCTGAAACTATCCATACTCATGTGGTATCTGACAGGACCGGGTATAAGGGCAGTGGCTATTGCCCTCAAGAAGTTTTGAAACTGTGGATGACTTTCATGTGACTCAAAATGGAGAACAGTAGGATGAGAGCAAGGACAGATGGGACTCACAGACAACAGCACTTGTGCCCAAGGCCAGGCAACAAATGAACTACCTTCAAAGACAAAAGGGGTTGCTTAGGGAACAGGGTGGGTGTCTAGTCAGTGTAAGAGCAGACTGAAGGCGCAAAAAAACGATTCCCGCTGTCTTTGTCATGACTGTGCAACAGGAAATGGGGGGGTAAGGAAGAGGAAGAAGAGGGAAAGAAAGAGACATGGAGAGGAAAAAGAAAAGAGGGAAGGGGAGAACCGATAGATAATAGGGGACGATGTTAAAGTATAAAGAACAGTGGGGTATATCTAGATGGCCAAAAGAATGTTTTGCTTAGATTACTAAGGAGAAACAGTATTCTGCAAATGAAGCTGGAAAAATGAAAATCCACAAGAAAGTGAAGGATGCTGGGTCTTTACCCACATCATTCACAACAGCCGACCAAAACCGCATCAAACACCTAACAAAACACCACAGACCAAAAGCTTCACACCATCAGCAATAATTCCTTGGCTACAATATCAAAGGCACATACTACAGACACACAAGACATCTGGATGTTTTAAAGTCTTTGTACATCAAAGGAACATATCAATAGGAGGAGTATGCAACCAAGAGAACGGGAGAAAATATTTGAATATTTGAAAATTATGTAGTTGATAAGGAGTTAATATTTAGAAAATATATAGCACTCCTTAACTCAACAACAATTATCCAGATTAACAATTTGGCAAAGGACTTGAACAGATATAAATGCCAACATGCCAACATGGACAGCATTGTAGCATCAGTAATCACTATGAAAACACAAGATAAAGCCACAAGCAGATTCCACATCATGCTCATTAGGATCACTGTCTCAGAAGATAATAAGAACTAGTAAGCAGATCGACCTGCTAGAAACCTTATGCTTCCTGATGGGATTGTAAGTGGTGCAGTCACAGTGGGAAGCAGGATTTGACAGTTTCCTAAGAACATAGAGAGTAATAGTATATGACCTGGCAATTCCTCTCCTGCATACATGCCCAGAAGAATTCAAAGCACATCCATGCTTTTCTCATCTTTATCTCAAGTGTAGGAATTCAGAATGAATAATGTGGTGTAAACCCTGTTTTAGGAAAAAATAAATATATACATTTATCTTCTTTTGAACAGCTCCATCAGAACTCGTTTTCACACGGATGTAGAACTCATACTATCACATTTTAATAACTGGTGGGAAGATAAAACATTAAAAAAGATGTAACTACAACATTAAATTTTCTTTAAAAGGGTTTACCTTAAACACTTAAAGAAAACAAAACAGGGCCTGGAGAAATGTCCCAGCACTTAAGACATGGACTACTCTTTCATAGGACTGGAGTTGAGTTCTCAGCACCCACATGGGGTGGCTCACAACTGCCTGTAGTTCTAGCTCTGGGGGACTCAATATCCCCTTCTCATCTCTGTCAGAAGTTGTGCTCAAGTAGTCATACCTACACACAGGCACTCACACACACGTAGACATGTGCACACACAGAGACAATTTAAAATAGATATTTTTTAAAAGAAAATAAACACAATAAAATAACTGGGAGGTTGCTGTGGGAAGTCTTTCTGTATGCTTTGAGTATGTGTTACTATCACTGGCTAATAAATAAAGCTGCATTGGCCTATGGCAGGGTAGGATGGAGCCAGGTGGGAAAATCCAAGATAGATAGTGAAAGGAGAAAGAAGAATAAGGGGAGATGCCAAACCACCGTTCAGGGAGCAACATGTAAGGGGACACAGATAAAACTGTGGAACATGTGGTGATTCATAGATTAGTAGTTATGGGTTGAGTTAAGTTATGAGCTAGCAAGTAAGAAGCCTGAGCCATAGGCCATATAATTTGCAATTAATATTAAACCTCTGATTGATTATTTTATAAGCTGCTGGGGGACCACAGGGCCAGGCAGGACCTGAGAAACTTATGGCTACAGGAGGTGGGGAACACTGTAAGATGACATTTCTTTTCGTATTGTATCTTTTTTTTCAAGATCAGAAAGGGCATAAATGTCCAAGAGACAGAATAACTATTTGTCACTTTAGCTATCAGCAAACTAGAAAGTTGCATTTCATTCTCTAGGGTGGGATACTGAGACCTATCAAACTATTGTCAAGGATAGTTTCTACTAGGGAACAGTTAACACATATTATGTGTGCCTTGTTCTGTGGCTTTTCTGGATTTTACTGCCCTCTTTTGCTTCTCAGGGGAGAAAGTGTCTAGCTTTATACTTTAGGCCACTTAAAGGAAACTGGTAGCTCAAGTTTTAGCCACCTTTTATAATGATTGTTCCCTGAAAATGCATGCATATGCAAAAGGTTGCTAAAATAGCTTATCACCAAAATACATGTTATTAATTCAGTATATTGTTAAGGCTTTGAAATTACATCAGTCTGGGCTTCAAAATACTGCTACAAAGATCAGTTGGATTGTGAGAGACTATGGCATAGAAAATAATTAATGCAATTTTGATAGTCACAAATATATATTTTAGCTTATAATATTATTTAACTGCTTCTCTTAAATACCTCTAATGGTCCTATTTAATGAAGGTTTATGCTCCATTTCAACAAACTATGTTGTAAAACAATTTTGCGGTTCCAAAAATATAACTACAAAGTATGGAAAGTTTCTTTTTTTTTAAATTTTGTTTTTATTCTCTCGTAAATTACATCTTGACCACAGTTTCCCCTCCCTCCCCTCCTCTACAGTCTCTCCTCCTACTTGCGCTTTTTCTCCAGATCCACCTCCCCAGCCCCTCAGAAAAGAGCAGGCCTCCCAGGGACATAAACCAAACACAGCATAACAAGCCACAATAAGACCAGGCACATACCATCACATCAACGCTTGAAACAGGTAAAAGAGTCAGAGACTGCCCCAGCTCCCACTGTGGTAATCCCACAAGAACACCAAGCTACTCAACTATAACATATGTGCAGAGGACCTAGGTCAGACCCATACAGACTCCCTGATCTCTGCAAGCCCCCATAAGTCCCAGTCAGTTGATTCTGTGGGCCATGGTCTCTTGTTGTTCCTTATTCCACTGGTTCCTCTGGTTCTTCCTCTCCCTCCTCTGCAGGACTCCCTGATATATCTCTGCCTAATGTTTGGCTGTGGGAATCTGCATCTGCTCCCATCAGTTGGAGGAAGTCTCTCTGGTCTCTTTGATGACAAATCTGCTAGGCTCCTGTCCCAGAAAACTCTGCAGGCAGGACAAACTGTAGGTCTAAGGTTTTGTGGCTGGGTTGATGTCCCAATTCCTCCACTTGAGGCCTTGCTATATAAAGGAAGACCTATTAGAATTACACCTGACTTCTCAACAGAGACTCTAAAAGCCAGAAGAGCCTAGACAGATATCTTGCAGACTCTAGGAGACCACAGATGCCAGCCCAAACTACTATACTCAGAAAAACTTTCAATCACCATAGATGGAGAAAACAAGGTATTTCATGACAAAGTCAAATTTAAATAACATCTATCCACAAACCCAGACCTACAGAAGGTACTAGAAGGAAAACATATCCATGAAAACACAGGCAATAAATAATCTCAGACCAGCATAATCAAAACAAGGGAAACACAAGACACACACACACACACACACACACACACACACACACACACTAACATCAACACCAACAACAGCAATAACAAAATAATATGAATTAACAGTCATTAGTTATTAATATCTCTCAATATCAATGGACTCAGTTCTCCAAGAAAAAGACACAGATTAATAGAATGGATGCAAAAACAGGATCCATCATTCTGCTGGATACAAAAAACATATCTCAACATCAAAGAAAGGCATTACCTCAGAGTAAATGGTTGGAAAAGGTTTTACAAATAAATGGACCCAGGAAGCAAGCTGCTATAGAAATTCTAATATCTAACAAAATAGACTTCAAACCAAAATTAATCAAAAGAGATGGAGAAAGAAAGATATTTCATACTCATCAAAGGAAAAATCTACCAAGATGGTGTTTCAATTCTTACTGTCTCTGCCCCAAATGAAAGGAAAGTTTCTTGACACAACTGCCCACCTCCTCCCCTCAGATTTTACTGTTCTTAACATCTGGCACCACTGTGGTACATCTGCTGCCCCAGTTTTGGCTTTTCAGGAATGGCAGATTGTTGAATCCTATAGTTTGTAGCCTTTATAGATTAGCTTGTTTAACTTAGCACCACACATTTATGCTTCCTCCATGTCTTTTCCTGTCTCTTTATAGTTGAAGAATATACCATTCCTTGAATGCATCAGAGTTTACTGCACATATCGAAGGAAATTGTGCTTGTTGCTAAGTAAGGACAATGTAAATAAAACCATTTCCAACACTGCAGGATTCTGTTGTAGATACAAGTTGTCACCTCATCTGAGGAAATGTAGAAGGATGTAGAGAGAAGGCCATGCTCTAATGCCATGATAGTTTTATTACAGACTTGTAGATTGTCTTCCAAAGCGAATGCACCCTTTTTCATATCCACCATCATTACGGGAGCATTCCCACTGCTCCCATCCTCACCAGCTTTGGAATGGCCAGAGGACCATTTACAATGCTTTACTCCTATCTTAGTTTGCATTTCCTAGTGGTACACGATGTGAGGCAACCTTTCCTATGCTTGTTGGCAACCTCTCCATACATTGAGGAGGTATCTCTTCTGGTCTTTTTTCTTTTAATATTTAAGAGTTTGTGATATATTTTAGAAACTAATTGTCTCTGAGCTATGTTTTCTTTCAGGTATTTTTTTCTGCCTCTATAGCATGGTAAGGTCTTTTTCCCCAACCTTATGATGCTGTGCTTTTTACTTAGCCTTAAACAAATCATATTCAATCTCCATAAGAATGCATATGGTCTGAGAAGAAAAATCCAATTGGTTCCATACATGTAAAAGATGAAGAAAAATTCTAATACTAAAGCTTTAATTATGTCTGAGATGTTGCATTATTCCTTTCTTTAAATAAATTGTCTTAAAACACTAAATCCTGTTATAGTTAATTTTAAGATGCATATTGCTGCATTTCTAAAGCTGTTCTAGAATATATGAGTTGAAGTAGGGTTCCTGCCTCAATATTCTGAGTGGTCCTTCTCAAATATTTTCAATAATTCTCTTTTCCATTTTAATTGAATTTTTGCATATAATATATTCTGTTTATGATTTCCCCTCCCTCATCTCTTTCCAGATCCTTCCCACTCCCCGCCCCCAAATCCACACTTTCTTTCCCTCTCTCATTATTGTATAAACAGGCATCATCATAATCATAATCATCATCATCATTATAGATAAAATAAAAACAAACAAAAGAAAAAAAGCCAAAGAAAAAACTTAGGAAACATTTATAGATACAGAGACATAAACATCCACACACCCAAAAATCCCATAAAAACACAAAACCATAAAACATAATATATAATGCAAAGGACCTATAAGGGAAAAAAAAATTCTGGCAAAGCATTATGAGACATTATGAAACATATCCTCTGAAAATGCTACTGTTTGTTTTGGGTTTGCCATCTGTCATTGAGCATTAATTCTCCCTTAACCTGTACATGACTATCAAAAGTTAGAGCAGTGCCTCACATAGTGTTTATACAGCACATGTTTAAAGATGTCCATTTCATGTGCTTTCCCCCGCTAGTATGAAAACATTGGGTGAGGTAGGGATATTTATGCCATAATCATTGACAATAAGTAAGCATACACCAAGATTTTACTACTTTATCCAATCCAGCAAGTTGATAAATATATACCAATTTCAAAATGTTCAGAACTACTAATCAATTTCCAAAGAGCTACTTGGATGTTACAAGAAAAAACTCGTATTTTTTCTGACACTCACATGAAAAACATAATTATGTGCTAATCTTTCTTGCTGCACCAACCAAGACTGTCACAGCCAATGTCTGCCTTTCTTACTTCTCTGTGCCTGCTACTCTTGTTCTTACATCTTAGCTACTGAAGCAGGGCTCCTCTTTCATTCCAATTGTCCAAGAAGAGCAGCTTAACAAATTCTCTTTTTAAACCAACTTTACTGAGGTAATATAAACAAAATGATCACCAGACTAGAGATCTGGAAACATCTGTTCTCAATGTGTGCACTGAATCCCTGCAGGTACCCCAGAAATTAGGGTGAAGACATTTGATAGCTGGTGCCTGGGCTGAAAATATAAGCACTAGAATGAAGAAAATAAGCACAGGCAATAATGCCACTCGTGACATTGGCTTTGCCTGGCAATTTGTGCTGTGCATTGAACTTGGGAAACTGGCTGGGTAAGAGCTTTCTAAGAGTTCCATTTGAGATAATCACTTCAATTCCGGTTTCTTTTCTAAATAACTGTAATATGCAGTGAAGTGATGGCTGCTGCTTAGATGCCATGTGCTTTAGCACGTCTTAACAGATTTGTTATCCTGTACCATGATGACTCTGCCTTAACTTCAGTCTATAAAGTCTTCTTCTGCAATAAAATTACAGCAAGCACTATTCCCCCAGTGAACCCCTCCCTTCACAACAAGTATATTCTTGTATACTAGCCAACTACACATATATTCTCCTATAACTCCCACAAGTTGGAGATTTCAAGATTTAGGTACTCGAAACAAAGGTGTTACTTTTTTTCATCAAGAAAGAAAATTTTAAGAGCTATAGGATTAGAAAGTTTGCTTTGAGAGTGTGTATTCTAGCAATTACAGAAGCTATACCCGTAAAGTCTCACTAAGGTGATTGCCCAAATATAAGCTCAATGAGGATGAACAAATGAACATGCCAACTGGACAGAAAAATTTCCATGAGTCCTCAACCCTACAAAAAGAATTATAGGCAACTAAGGAATGCTGAGGATGGGACAGGTGGCCTTCTCCAGGGAAGAGTACACCAATTGGTCATTCCTGAAAATAACCTATAGTTAACACTCTATTGACTGAAGAGATTAAACTTAGGAATATATATGCATATGCAGATATATACAATAACAATTAATGAAAAAAGAGGCAACCAATTTGAAAGTGGGGGTGCTATATTGGAGGGCTTGGAGCAAGGAAAGAGGAGGAAAATGTAATTAAATTATAATATCATAAATTCAGATAAATAAATAAGCAAAAAAGAAAGAATTCTGTGTTATGTTCATGATCTCTGTTACATAAGGGTTGGTAGCTTTGGATAAAGTGTAAAATGTACAGTAAAATGTATTTCCAAATAAGCTTTGACTATTGGTAAATAATACTTAGCAAGACATAACCTTAATAATAGGAAATCCCCAAGTGAACAAGATTCTCATCAATTAAAGACACCCTTTCAAAGAAAATTCAGACTCCCAAGTCAAAACAAGTAAGGCGACTAATTCTCAGACTCAGCTTTTGCCAGGGAAGAAGTTTGTTGCTGTGGTGAGCAATGCTGTTAGAGGTAGGTAATGACAGCTGACAGACCAGTCCCTTCCACATGAAAAGATCCACTTACATCCATGCAGTTAAGCTGTTCTTCAGAGAAACTGATCTGAGATCAAGAAAGAAGTCTGGTTTCACTCCCACAATGGACACAAGGACATTTAATTTCTACAGTTGGAATGGACAAATACTAGCAAGAAACCTGACAATGGATCATCCAAATTGCAGCCTCCAGAGTAAGTCAGCAGAGTGACAGTCAAAGGTAGGTAGGTGCTCTTACAGGTTGGAAAAGTTAAAATCTATCTAGTAACTGAATTATTTAAATTTTTTCATCTTTCTGTGTGTTTTAAATTTAATTAAATATAATAACTGCACAATATTTTAACTCATCCCTTAGCAGAGACATTGTTAGGAATGACTGCATAAAATTTCAAGAGATAATTACCCCTGGGCTGGGGGTTAGTGGGTGGTAGAAGCATTTGCTGCCAAACCTGATAATCTGAATTAGAACCATGTGACCCATACAGTGGAGATAATCAACTCCTACAAGTTATCCTCAGACTTCCACGTGTGCACCATGGCAGGTGTATATATACATTAACACATACAACGTAAGTGAAATAATTTTTTTAAAGAGATAATTACTCGGAGGATGGACTCACCCACAAGAACATACTTATACTGAGTCTAATGGAAGGATTTATGGACATGATAATTTTAAAACTATACATGTAGATTTGCTTCAACTTCCAATCTTCCTCTCAGCATAGATGAAATTTAAATTATTTGCAGTAATATCTCCAGTGCTTTGTACACAGAAGACACTTAATAAATACATCAGAATGGAAAAATAAATGTATGGAAAATATGGAACATTTAGAGGTACAAATATTTTTGGTGTGAATATGGACTTGTGGCATCATGAACAGCTGTGCTAATGGATATATTTATCATAACAATGCTGAAATTCTTGCAATATTTTATGAAAAAAGATGGTCATGTCTTTTGGCACATGTGAATGAAATATTTAGAAATTTCTCAAAATAGACCCAAACAGTTTTAGGCATTTAGCTCCTGTGTCTATTATTCATGACAGTAATGTCTACTTTTCCCCCTCAAGTCCTTGATGATTAACAGCAGCTCTTGCAAATGGCTCACACTTTCACCCTTGAGCTCTTGCTTTGGTAGAGAAACAATCTGATGTACATTCCAGGGAAATTTATGAAACAGATGTATCAATCCTCTCATAATTATATTTTCTGCAGCTTCTCAGATGGATGGGAAGAAAAGTATGAATTTTCAATATAGTTTTGTAAAAAAAAAATCAATGTATTGTTACATGAAGACATGACTTCCTTTTGTAAATGGCTTAGAGCTGTGAGTTCACTCCATTCAATCTACAGAAATGGTTTACCTAAGGAAATTCCACATCATCTATTTGATAAATAGCAGAGAATGCTTGAATAAAAGAATCTACACAAGCCAGTGTTGGACAGCAGTTTCTGGAATTCAAGTCACAGATGCATGACTAGTTTGTGACAGGGACATAAAAAGTAAGTAGTCTTTGCTTTTTTTCTGAAGATAAGACATAATATTGAGATGAAGACTATAAACTACGAACTTAAGCTCTATATTTTTCTATGCATATATTATCCTCATATATGCATATATGCTCATTTGCATATGTTTCTCCTCCTGACAACTGTCTACTCTTCTCCCCACTTGAAAACAGGAGTTTGAAATATACACGACAGTTCACTAAGAAGGAAGTTTAGTTTGGATATTCAGCCTCAAATACATTTTTAACAGTAGTTCCTTGAAGCTTACAACCTTGAGATTATAATCCCAGGGCATGCCAAGCAACCAAAGCAATTCTTAATTTTAAATGTACTTGTGAACATATGCTGGGGCAGGGACTAGAAATGTAGATACTCTTATATTTTTCCTTTCTTCATTTCCCAACCCTGGTCCTGTCTAGCTTGGTTATAAAGAAGGTGTCATTCAACTCAGAGGTACCCAGAATTGATAGTGCCTAACAGTAGATTTTGCTACATGCCCATACCCTTTGTTATGGCTTAGGTATGAAATGTACCTTCAAATATTACATAGTCAAGATTTAGTTTTTAAGGCAGCAGTGTGAAGAGGTGAGATGATAGGCTCCGGGGAGGTGATAGGCTCATGAGGTTTCTGACCTCATCAGGGAGTGATCTGTTAATGGAGTCATAACTTGAACTATGGAGAGGAGATGGAAAATTGGGAAGGTGGGAACAATTTGGAGGAAATGGTTCACCAATAATATGTTCTAGGAACATATTATTTTGTATTTGGTCCTTTTCTGTCAACTCTACTCCCGGTTGTCATAAGATAAAGAACTTTGCTCCCCACCATGATGTCATCCTTAGTAGAGGCCCAAATCAACAGGACCAAGTGCTCATGAACAGAATTTCCAAAACTGTGACTTGAAAGAAATGTTTTTTACATTTGTCAGGCATTTTATCACAGTCAGGGGGAGCTGATTATTGACCCTTTATTACATTCCTCCTAAACCCACACAATGTTATATGTCTGGCATCCAAAAGACTACGTAGTTACAAAAGGTGCTGTTTGCATTGCTCAGCAGTTAGAGTCTAAATATTTCCATCAATACATACACACTGAATCCAATATCATCTAATGCAAAAAGTATGACCAAGAGCTATTTTTGCATCAAAAGCCTTAAATACTCTTCCTGTCCTTGAATTCTTGTTGAACACTTCCTTTCCCATAGTGTTTCATTCTCTATAAATTTTTCTTTCAAAATTTTGCTTTATTCTCAATATTTCTTCAACCAAACTGTCTATATTTGAGACTTTGTTTTCTGTCATTGTAGACTATTTTCTGAATTATAAAATATTCTCTTTGAAAGTTCTCTTGCTTTGGCTATTACTTCTCAGAACACTATACTATTGTGAAATTATTAGTGGGACAGAGGCAAGCCTTTATTTCTCAGAAGAAAAGAATGGAGTTTAGATTGCAATGTGGGAAAAGAAGCATACTTCAGCCACAGTTGTATTTCAAACATAGCACTATGTAGAAGATAGTATGAAAGTCAAGGACCTCATACCAATCTCCTGAAGTCTTCATGCACTGCAAAGCTAAGTGGTCTCTACATGCTGTTAGTAGAGTGCATAGTCCAATCTGAAATTTATTCTGCTCAAAACTTACTATCACCAGAATCAAGCACAACCTTGAGCCTCTCTGAAAAGCTCACACCAGCCATAAGTACTCAGGAAGGCCTGGTGGATAAGATCATCTGCCCTGCTTCTTATCCTCCAGTGAAGCCAGTCTTGTGAACCAAGGTCCTAGGAAGTATGCAAACAGTCATAAGTCAAATTGCCTAAGGCTCTGAGACTGAATTTTATCAGTTTATAACTAGGGATGATAATGTCTGGATTTGTTAGGCTTAACTAAGAAACACATTCTTGAGTTGCCTAGCATACTTCACATAATGTATTATGCTTCTTTTGACCCTTTTCTGTCTTTTTCCCTCAGCAGGTAAACCAACATCTCCCTCTTTGTTTCTTGCACCTTTAAGTGTGTGTGTGTGTGTGTGTGTGTGTGTGTGTGTGTGTGTGTGTCTGCCTGTCTGTCTGTCTGTCACTGGGCATATACAGCAATTAGAGCTAGGACCCTCAGTAGATACCAAAACCATTATGCTTGGTCCTTATAAAATGTTTACATGTATCCTACATGGTTTAAGTCATCTCTATGTTACTATATCCCCTACTGCAGTATAAATGCCAGATAAACCAATGTTAGACTGAATTGTTTGGGGAATAATGACAAGCAAACTATACATGTTTATATCAGATTCATTCTTTTCAAATACGTTTAGTATGCAAATTGGCCTGTGTAGAAGCATGGACAGCCATATTTTTAAATAGATTTAGCTTTTACTTAGAAATAAAATGAATGAAAATAATGGAAGTGTTGCACTTCGCATGTGTCCATATTTTATTTGTTTTCTTCTTTCTTTCTTTCTTTCTTTTTTCTTCCTTTCTTTCCTTTCTTCTTCCTTTTTTTGTTCACTCTTAAATAAATTATCTGGAACTGCATCTAAGGGATGATCCTTCCAAGGATGAGATTTCAGGTGTGACTCAGGAGTGAGACAACTCTGAGAACTGTGTTACATTCTTCACTCTGTTTTTTCTTTTTCCTTTTCTTTTTATCCACTCTCCCTCCACTTCCTTTAAGAAAAGAGAAAGCTTCCAAGAGACAACAACCAAACATGAGAAAATAAAATACAAAGAGACAAGGTAAAAGCTCCCATACGGAGGCTGGACAAGGCAACTCAATGGGAGGAAAATAGTCCCAAGAGCAGGTGAAAGAATCAGAGACACACCCACTTCCACTGTTAGGAGTCCCACATAAACACCAAGCTAACAGCCATAAAATATACACAGAGGACCTGGTTCAGATCCATGTAGGCTCCATGCTTGCCACTTCAGTCCCCGAAACCCTATGAAGCCTGCTTAGTTGATTCAGTGGGCTGTGTTCTCCTGGTGTCCTGCATGCCTTCTGACTCCTACAATCTTTCCTCCCTCTCTTCCATGGGGTTCCCCAGTCTCTGAAGGGAGGGACATTATGGAGACCGCCAATTTAGACTCTCTCTTCTCATAATGTTTGGCTGTGGGTCTCTGTACCAACTCCCATCTGTTGCCAGAGGAAGTCTCTCTGACAATGACTGGACAAGGCACAGATACCAGGTCTTGCAGCACATTCTGCTTGTCAAATGTACTGAATATGACTCTGGGCTACCCCTGCAGTCTTAAGGCGAGGAGTGATGAGTTGTAGTTTTCACACTCACCCCATTCTCTCTTCAAGGTCTGTCATGGCACTTCAAAGAAAAGGGTTCTTCTCCTCAATATGTCAATTAATGTCTGCAATTTTCTTTGTAAGGCTTTAAACACAGCTACCTCTCCTATTCTGGCTTCTTTTCCTAACAACAAGTATCTTCCAAAGATCATTCCCTGAGACATAATACTTCAAAAAAATAGCAAAATCCTGATTTTGCTTGCATGGCATTTAGTTCAACACCATATTTCCTTTTTTTTTTTCTAAGTTTTAAAGCAAATTTCTGTCCAATAGATATCACTTACATACTGAAACATGCCTGTAACCTCAGCACTGGAGAAGTTAAAAAGGAAGGTGGAGAGTTCAAAACCAGCCTTGGCTAGGTAGAAAAACTACGTTTTAAAAAATGTCATATCCTTTCCATTTATCATCTGGTTTATCTCATACTGCAGCATTTTATAAGGGTCAATGGAAAGAAGGCAATATCAAAATAAATGACAGCCAATATTTATATTATGACAGCAACAAACTACCAGGTCATCAGGCCAACATAGTATCATTAACCATTCTATTTCATGAAGAATGTCCAGGCTTTGCATAGCTGTATATAGCCTAAAAATTTTCATTCAGCACTTTGGAATTTTCTTCATAAATGATAGTGTATGGAATTAATTTCTAGGTGTATTTAGAATGTACATATATGTGTTATATAAAACATAATTATAAGTAAATATACACATATACTTCTAAGTAGAATTATGAGAAATATACAAGTTTCAGGGATGTTCCATCTGTAGACAGATAAATCTCTCCTGCCCTGTCTGTTCCAGAATAACCATTCAGAGACTTACTATTAATTACAAACTCTTTGGTCTATGGCTCAGGCTTATGGCTAACTAGCTCTAACATCTTAAATCAACCCATTTCTATTAATCTATATTTTGCCAAGTGGCCATGGCATTACCAATCTGTTGGAATCTTGCTACTTGGGCAACTGGATTGCATCTGCCCTAACTCTGCCTCTCTTCTTCCTGTTTCTCTGCTTGGATTTCCTGCCTGGCACATATCCTGCCTTACCATAGGTCAAAGCAGATTCTTTATTAACCAATGGTAGCAACACATTTTCACAGCATACAGAAAGACCATCTCACAGCATTCTACCATATCTATTTTACTATAAACAACATACAAATTTCCTGGAAATTTTGGAGATATATTGGCATCACAAGAGTTTGGTTATACATTCCCCCCTATAGATGAAATATAAAAATGACAATTAATCTCACAGAAACTGCAAGGACAGTGGTAGCTGCCAGAGGAGAAGAGAATAAGGGATGGGCATGTAGGGCTAGTAGTGCTGTTACTGTTATATAGGAACAAAACATTGTAGGGTGATATTGCATAGTCCCTTGAAACAAAAACTATAAGAAAAGATAGTGAGTGTTTTTACCATGAAGAAAAATGGTAATATTAAGAATAAAAGTCAGAGAGGGTAGATACTGTCTAAGCATTACTCAATATACTCATATATTGAACCTCATAAATAGTACAAGTTTTAGGTATGGTATCAGTTAAAAATAAAATCTGACTTAAATTTAATAGTTTCATTATAAACTGATATGTCTGTAGCTTGAGTTTTCCTGCCTGGCCCACAGTCAGGATAAATCTCTTTCACTTGCCAGTCCCACAACCGCTCAGACCCAAGCAAGTAAACACAGAGACTTATATTGCTTACAAACTGTATGGCCGTGGCAGGCTTCTTGCTAACTGTCCTTATATCTTAAATTAATCCATTTCTATAAATCTATACCTTGCCACATGGCTCGTGGCTTACCGGCATCTTCACATGCTACTTGTCCTGGTGGTGGCTGGCAGTCAGTGACTCTCTCTGCCTTCCTGTTCTTTTAATTCTCTCTGTTAGCCCCGCCTATACTTCCTGCCTAGCCACTGCCAATCAGTGTTTTATTAGCAACACATTTGCCATACAGAACATGCCACAGCATATGTCTGTTTTAAATATCTAAGAATACTTCTTCCCTTCTCACCAAATTATGACACAGAAAACTATTTGAACTTGAGAATGTTACTTGTTCACACTATCTCCTTACTCCCAGGCCTACCTGGGCTCATTCAGCATGTATGCCAGCCTAACTAGATGAGTGACCCCATCCTTGATTTCCTGTGCAGTCCCCATATTCCAAGAAAGCTCAGCTCATGTTGTGCAGCTCGCTCAAAAGCCCAGCCTGGTGATTTCCTCAGAGCACCTAACCAATTTCCATTTCACACAAAACAGAATGACTGAACAATCACAGTTACTAACATTTAAATAATGATTTTCCTAATATGTACAGAAAGTGTTCAAAGTCTTACACTCATGTATTCTCTAAGGCAGCCACTAAAGATTGGGGCCTCCGTGAGCAACTGTCAAATACGTCTGCTACTTTTCTCCTCCACTACAAACTTAGAAACATTTCCTCACCAGCTTCTGAGGTGTTCCCTGACCAAAGTGAGTGACTGGTTTTGTATTTTACTACAGATTAATATCTAGAGACTTCTGTACCTCTGTGCTTTTCAAATGTATCTGAATGGGAGCCATGCACATTATCTAAAAAAGAAATGTTCCAGCAAGACAGTTTTCCTTCTCAGTAGACACAGGCTGCTTCTTACAAGCATATGTGACTTAGAAATTCGGAAGACAATCTATTTTGATGAATTTTTCATGTTATGCTTGAATTTTTTTGAAGTGTAACTAAACAAACTTGTTTCCACTTGAACATAAAACAGATGGGCAAACATTACTATTTTTTTAAAATTCATGTTTCACATGAAAATCAACACTACTTTTAAGTGGAAAAACTTTAGTTGCATGGTTTGAGTAAAGCTTCATATGTTTGGTTATTTGAGGTGCTGAAATTATGACTTTTTTATAAGCCACTGAACAATTTCTATCTAGTTTGAATCTCATCAACTTTCAAATTTATCATGGACAAATAACAAGCCTTTTTTAACCATATGGTTGAATGGATAATTTTGATTCTTTTTTTCCCAAGAGTTGAAAAAGTAATACATATTCCATTATGAACATAGACAAAGAACTTTGTCCCAGTGTACAGGTAGATACTGACCTTCAGCTGTGAAATGTAAAGGCTGTGCAGTGGATCTGAAATGTCTTTTTCCATGCTCAGCTTCTCTTCATGAACCTGCTCCAATCACTACGTCTGATGATGGTGTCATACTTTAATTTGGGAGCTACCTTGCCAACTAAAACCAAGTTCTTTGGATCTCACAGTTGTTTCTCATTGCCACCTTCAATCTATTCATTGGCAAGTTCTGTTTTTTTTTGTTGTTGTTGTTTTATCTCAATAATATTGTTGATTAAACAAGAGCTAAACAATGACACTATGGTAATATGGAAGGGGCTCCCACCCCTAGAAAAAGAACTAAAAGCAACTAATGACTGCTGAGAGATGGAGAACTAATTTCTCTCAGGGATGAGACCTCTAATTTGATATTCAATATAAAGTGGTCAACCCTAATATCATACATGCACAAGTCTTGCTAAATGGATTCAGTAGGGTTATATGTATATATTGCTGCATTTGTATGTATAAATGTATATGTAACAGAAATAATTAAAAGAAGAAGAAGCCATAAATTTAATGAAGAGTGAGAGGGGGCATAGGAAGGTAGGAAGGAGGAAAGGGAAGAGGTGTAATTATGTTTTAATTAAATTTTAATTTTTAAAAAGTTTAATAAAATTTTTTCTTCTATCATAACTCAGAAAAATCAACTTCCATGCTAATTGTAATTACAATATACGTGTTCTTCTTCCTAAGAACCTTTAAATGTTCTCTTGGACCAGTATTATTCTTAGCAGAACAATCTTCTCAAAGACAGTTCTTAATCCATCTTAGTTATTAGTCTATTACCATGAAGTAACATCATGACCAAGTAACTCTGAGAAAAGAAAACATTTAGTTGGGGGCTTGCTTACAATTTTAGAGGGTTAGTCCATGACCATCATGGAAGGAAGTGGACAGGCATGGTGCTAGATCAGTAGATGAGAGTTTTACATCCTAATTCAAAGACAGCAATCTGAGAGAGGGAAAGAGAGATTGGTCCTGGCATGAGCTTTGGAAACCTCAAAACTCACCCCTAGTGACACACCTCCTCCAATAAAGCTACACCTCCTAATCTACTGGAGACCAAGCACTCAAACCACCACAATCATCATAGCATAATTCAGACATCATTTCTCATTCTGACTAAAGATTTCTCCTCTCATATTTCCTGAACATTTAATATCACTTTTTAGGGAATAAACAACTTTGGTCCAAGTCTTATGTAATTTTCGATTCAAAAAATAAAAATAAAAAAACATAAAATAATGACTGAACGGAAGAGAAGGAAGGGAGGAAATGTTTTGAGAATTAAACTGGAGACATGCTGCAAGCCAAAAGTGTACTTAAATTTGTGCTGAAGTTGTATTTTGTTATGAAACAGCTTCATTGTACAACCCAGGCTGCCTAGAATTTTCTGTGTACTGCAGGCTGACCTTGAACTTATAACCATCCTGCCTCAGTCTCCTAAGTACTGGGAGAGTACAGTAGGATGCCCCCACATTTGAGTATATCTCTTCCTGCAGGATTACAAGAATTTTGTATACCAATACTTAATAAAATATCTGGCACACACAAATGTGAGTGTGTACTCATGAATAAACACACACACACCCCACAAAGAGAGGTAGGGAGAAGGAAAGAGGAAAGGGGACTAAAGGATGAGAGGAGAGAAAAAGAGAAGGGGGAAGAGAAGCAGACAGGGGAGGGGGAATAGATGGTGGGAAGGGAAAAAGGGAACAGTGCTGTGGGATGTTTTCTATGCTGTAAATGTGTTGCTCTGATTGGCTAATAAATAAAGTGCTGATTGGCCAGTAGCCAGGCAGGAAGTATAGGCAAGACAAAGAGAGAGGAGAATTCTGGGAAGACGAGGGCTGAGGCAGAGAGAGACGCTGACAGCCACCGCCATGAGAAACATGATGTAAGATACTGGTAAGCCACAAGCCACTTGGCAAGGTATACATTAATAGAAACGGGCTGAGTTTAAGTGTAAGAGCTAGATAGTGGTAGGCCTGAGCTAATGGCCGAGCAGTTTAATTAATATGAGCTTCTGAGTGATTATTTTATAAGTGGTTGCAGGGTCCGTGGGGCTGGGCAGGACTGGAGAAAACTCCAGCTATAGAACAGGAAAGAAACAGAGGGAGAACTAGTTGAAACAAAGGGAAAGAGGAGGAGAGAAGATGGGCTGAATGTGTTTCATATCAATTTTTGACTTGTTGATCTCCAATGACTCTGAGGAGAATGAATCTATTCATACATACTGTTGATAAGCAGAGAATGATTTAAACTATAAGCAAAAGAATCTATGTTTTTCCATTAGTAAGCTGGCATTTCAGATGGAATCGACTGTGGAACAGCGATGTGTTGCTCCACATAAGCCAAATTCTCCCAGGACAGCAGCAGGCTGTCAGAATCGGGCCCTTGCTTCCATAGGCTCAGTGGCATGCTGCACAATGAGTGACTTCTCTAGAGGACTGGCAGAGGCCCAAACTCACAGAAATCAAGGTGGCAGACTCAGCACATGTGTACTGAGGACTGACAAGGCCCTGCACAGCAGAGTCCTTGTGGACACATCCCTAATGATGTCAAACATGAAGGCCTGTAGACGAATCTTAGAAATTCATCTACAAAGGCCAGTGGTGTTCGGTAAGGAAGGAACTCAGGACCTGGGAAGCTTATTCCCGCAAAGATAATGGCAGCAGACTAAGGTGGTCTGCGGATCTACCCACTCTCATCACTTATCCTCAACATGGAATTATGTAACCTTGATCTTTGTATAGATCTGCTAAAAATGGTTAAGATTCCACTAAAAGTGTCAGTGGGCTTGACTTCTCTTCCTAAATACCCCATTCCTGATATATGCCTATACCCCTCTTTACTCCCTTCCCTTACTCAATATAAATGTGTGCATACACACA